>CAJVRN010000211.1:9887500-9975000 GCA_911728415.1 Lagocephalus sceleratus
GGGGGGTCAAAGGTCACCCCCCCAACAAGATACGTTATCCATCACGCCGACGCCGGCGCCCGGGGGACGGCCGACCCCTGGCTGACCGTTTCCCGCGCCCTCCATCAAACCTTCCGACGGCGATGTTCGCGAAAGTGCCGAAGTGGGACCCAGCGCGGGTTTCGCCCGAGCCGAGGCGGATCGCGTTCGGCGCCCTTCGCCATCGGGCGGGAACCCGACAGGGACGCGTGGGGACTCGACCGCTCGGGCAGCAGCAGCGCGGTGCTGTCGGGCCGACGTGGAATCCCCGGCTTCTGCGGCAGCGTGCGGTTTCCTTTAAGGCCGTCGGGCGTTTTCGGGGAGTCTTTCGAGGGGCTCCACGGACGCCGGCGGACCCGCGCGCTCGCCCGAGTGCCCCTCCGCCCGTCGGGGCTGCGCCCTCGCCGCCCTCCGACCCGGATTCTGACAGGAACCCGGAAAACCCTACAGACCTGCCTGTTCCTGAAGGCAGCACGAACCGGATCCCTTCTCCTGCGGTTCACTTTATATTCCGCTTCTTTTTTATTTATTTATTTTTTTTTTTAAATCCGCTGCAGTGAGTTTGTTATTCTCGTTACACAGTCCAGCCGAGCCCCTTTTGATGCCTCGCTCAAGTTTCTTTTATTTCTTTTCTGCTAAAACAACCAAATAACACGCTCAAACGGGGCTTGAGTTTTACGCTAACTCGGGGAATCTTGCAAAACGTCACTCCGCATTTCCCGTCTGCGCGTAACGCTCGCTTTTAGAGCCGCGCCGGTGTTTGGTTAAGCTCAAGTATCCGCGCGGAAAACGTCCCCGCTGAGGTTAAACGGTCCCGAAGCCCCGAAAACACGACGGAGTCCCCGTAAAGCGACGGAGCCGCGGCGCTACGGCGCAACCGGGCCGCAGGAGAAAGAACCTTTTATCTGAAGTCCGTTTGGTTCGGATCCCGACGGCGTAAACAGCACTTTTTTTTTTTTTTTTTTTTTTCTGCCAACAGCGCAGAGTTTTCGGGATTTGAGCGTAGCGCCACGGAGGAAGAAAAGGGGCGACCGGAGATGCTGATTCATGAAAAAAAAAAAAAAAAAAAAAAAAAAACGTTATTGCTGAGCTCGTCGAACAACCGACTTGCCCACCGCGTGCCAGTCGCGAGGTTAAAACCGACGAAGCTTTGTTTAACGGGGGTTTGGAGATCTCCAACTTTCCAAAACACACAGAAGATGTCAGAGGGGGAAAATTTTCTCTTTAAATATTTTCTTTACACATTTTTCTTCCAACGCATCTGATCACCACATTCCCCGAATCGCCGGGGGCTTTCTTCTTATTTTTTCAGGTTTTTTTCTAATTAATTAGTTTTTTTTTTTTTTTATCGGACTGTAATAACAATAGACTACGACTAAAAGGACGTATTTGAATCCTCTTTAATAACCTGGATTATCAACAAATGGAGTCGGAACCAGAATCTGTTGGGAATGTGGAGCACTCCTTATTTATCCCTCCTCCTCCAGGTTTTTCCCCCCGAAATGAAGACGGCCTCAGTCCTCCTTGTCAGCACTTTTTCCCCCGGCCCGACCCCGGGCGAATGCGTGCGGAGGGTCGAGGCCCCCCCCTTCCCCCAGTGAGTAACGCGCACAGGGGGGTGAAAGCGAAGAGGAGGCCTCCGGGTAACGCGACACGAAGCGCGCCGACGCAGAATCGCCACCAGATGTCCTCGCGTGGCGGCGCCCTCGGGCGGCGGCGGCGGTGGCGGCGGCGTCCTGTCCAGCGGGGGGGACGTGGAGAGGACCACCCTTCCAAACCCCGCCCCCCCCCCGAACGCGCTGCCGTAGCCCCTTTCATCGCCACCCCGAGGTTGCTGACGCGCCGCCGGACGCCAACAAACACGCCCGCGTCCCTCCTTCGCCGCCCTCGCCACGACCCTCACGCCCTCGCCTCGACCTCCCCCCGCTCGCGCTCAAACGCGGCTGGCGGTCCCGATAACGCCGCCACCTTCAGGACCGTCTGATAAAGGACTTGATTAGCGTGTCCTGTCCTGGGGTTCACCTCCTGGGGGGGGTGGCGGGGGGGGGGGGGGCGGCGTTCTAATTTACGGCGCCGATTAACGGTGACCTCTGCCGCGCGGCGGTTTTACTTTTCACTGTTTGGACAACTCGGCCTTGCAAACGTAAAAACGGGAGAAATTTATTGGGGGGCTCAAGGTGGGGACAATTATCTCTCGCCTCCGGAGTTGAGGCCTCGCCAATCAACCGCGCGCCGATTACCCGAGCGCCGCCGCCTCAGAGAATACTCCCCGAGAGTCCCGGAGAGGCAGCTGGAAGCCATTGCGAGCGCGGCGGCGACAGCCCGCCCCCCGCCCCCCGCCGTCGCTTCGGTCCGGCCTTGGACGAGCGCGAGGGGCGGGGCGGTCAGAGGCGCCGCTTACGAGGCGTTTGTTTGTGCTGGCGAGGGCGGGAGACCTTGGAGGCGGTGCGCGCGACACCGACGGCGGCGGCAGCCTTCGTCGGCGCGGAAACGACAGCGGCGACCTTGGGCGAGGCCTGGTCGCTCAGACGCCACGGCGAAACGTTAGGGCGGCGGGGGCTTCGGGCCCCCCCACACACACACCTCGCCAGCCTCCGTCGTAAGCCGAGCCCCCGCCTCGTAAACGCCAGCTGCTGACCCGCTGTCAGACGGCGTTAGCGCTGAGGCAAGACCCCCCCCCCCACAAAAAACAGGGTCCCCCGCTCACCGCCGGAGGGGCTGAAATTAGCCAGAACCCCAAAATTAATCAAGTGTAATTTCGCCTCTTCGTGCGATGCAGCGCGCTGCTCGACCGCCCGACGCTCGGGGTCACCGGAGTGTTTTGAGAGCAGAACTCGCTCGCCGCGCTCGCCTCGTTCTCCGCGGTAGGAGGCGAGCCCCCCAACCCCCGAGAGGGCGGCGTCCCCCGGCGTCCGGTAGCGGAGTGTCTGGGAGCACGTTTGCGCTCCACGCCGCCTCCTGATGGAGATCGCAGCAGCGCGCCACCCAGACGGAGCGTCTCACCCCCCCCCCGCCGGGCCCTGATTGGACCGCGCCCCCCCCTCTCTCCGAAGGCACCCGCTGATTGTTCGAGCGTGTTCTTATCCGCGCTTCCATCAGAGCCGACCGCCGGGCCTCAGCTCCCAGCTCGATAATCGCCCCCCCCCGGAGGGGTGTGTGTGTGTGTGTGTGTGTGTGTGCCCCCCCCACACACACACACACACACACACACACATACCTACAGGCCGCGCTCAGGTGCCTTAAATCTTCCCGCTAACGCCGACCTTCTGTCCAAACAACCCCGATTCGCGAGCGTGAGCCTCGCCTGCTCGGGGGTCAAAGGTCGCGGTGGCGTCGAGGAGAAACGTGTTTTCCGACCTGGGCTGATGTACGACCCCCCCCACACACACCCGGGTTTGACCTGACGCTCGCCATCGTGAGCGACGCCTGAGAGTGGAGCCCGTAAATGCCGCCGATTGGTTTCGGGCTATTATCCGGTGGCGGCGGTGGCGGCGGCGGCGGGGGGGCCTCGAGACGTGGAGGTGAAGCAGAGACGGTCCCAGGGCATCGAGTGGCCCCTCGCATGAAACCCAAGAGGCCCCCCCCCCTCGCCGCCGCCGCTGAGTCACCTCGGCGTAACCCGCCGCCGCCTTGAAAGTCGAGGGGGGGGGGGCGAGCATCAGGTTTCCCTCAGCTGCGAGCCACCTGTCGCCACGGCGACGCTGAGCAGACCAACCTGTAGAGTACCTGCTCGGGCAACGTGTGAGGATTTATGGAGGTTAGAGCCTGTGTGAGTGTGTGTGTGTGTGTGAGAGTGTGTGTGTGTGTGGTGAGGGTGGGTGTGTGTGTGTGTGTGTGTGTGAGTGTGTGTGTGTGTGGTGAGGGTGTGTGTGTGTGTGTGTGAGTGTGTGTGTGTGTGTGTGAGAGTGTGTGTGTGTGGTGAGGGTGTGTGTGTGTGTGTGTGTGTGTGAGTGTGTGTGTGTGTGGTGAGGGGTGTGTGTGTGTGTGTGTGTGTGTGTGTGGTGAGGGTGTGTGTGTGTGTGTGTGTGTGTGTGTGAGAGTGTGTGTGTGTGTGTGTGTGTGTGTGTGTGTGTGTGTGTGTGTGTGTGGTGAGGGTGTGTGTGTGTGTGTGTGTGTGTGTGTGTGTGTGTGTGTGTGTGTGTGTGTGTGAGTGTGTGTGGGTGTGCAGTGGCGGCGGTGTCCTCGTTTTCGTGGTTCCAGCAGCAGAAGGCAGCTGTTGTGGGAGAAAACAAGCCCAGATGAGGACGAGGCTGGGAGGTCCTGGGGGTTCCGGGGGGTCCTAGGGGGTCCCAGGGGGCCCTGGGGGGTCCTAGGGGGTCCCGGGGGGTCCCGGGGGCCCCTGACCCTCTCGCTCTCTTCTGTTGTTCCATCAGATCTTCCCTGATTTAGAGCTACTGGTTCTGTTATTTCATCCCTCAACAGGATAAATAGGTTTGTGTCTCACTCCGTGTTTGGAGGACGACCCGGTCCTCTGATCCTGGGTTCTTCTTCCTTCTCTGTCGTTGGCCCTGGTGGAGGCCCTCTGGGGTCTGACCGTAGGTGGGGGTCATTAACGGGTCTACCCGCTTGTTCCTCCACTGAGGGTGGTGGTGGTGGTGGGGGGGGGGTGGAGCCCGTTCCAGCTCATTGGGCGAAGGCGGGGTCCACCCTGGACTGAGGGGGTCCACCTTGGACTGAGGGGGTCCACCCTTGACTGAGGGGGTCCACCCTAGACTGACGGGGTCCACCCTAGACTGACGGGGTCCACCCTTGACTGAGGGGGTCCACCCTAGACTGACGGGGTCCACCCTGGACTGAGGGTGTCCACCCTTGACTGAGGGGGTCCACCCTAGACTGACGGGGTCCACCCTGGACTGAGGGTGTCCACCCTTGACTGAGGGGGTCCACCCTAGACTGACGGGGTCCACCCTGGACTGAGGGGGTCCACCCTAGACTGAGGGGGTCCACCCTGGACTGAGGGTGTCCACCCTTGACTGAGGGGGTCCACCCTGGACTGAGGGGGTCCACCCTTGACTGAGGGGGTCCACCCTAGACTGACGGGGTCCACCCTGGACTGAGGGGGTCCACCCTTGACTGAGGGGGTCCACCCTAGACTGACGGGGTCCACCCTGGACTGAGGGTGTCCACCCTTGACTGAGGGGGTCCACCCTAGACTGACGGGGTCCACCCTAGACTGACGGGGTCCACCCTGGACTGAGGGGGTCCACCCTTGACTGAGGGGGGCCACCCTAGACTGATGGGGTCCACCCTTGACTGAGGGGGGCCACCCTAGACTGATGGGGTCCACCCTGGACTGAGGGGGTCCACCCTTGACTGAGGGGGTCCACCCTAGACTGACGGGGTCCACCCTAGACTGACGGGGTCCACCCTGGACTGAGGGGGTCCACCCTTGACTGAGGGGGGCCACCCTAGACTGATGGGGTCCACCCTGGACTGAGGGGGTCCACCCTTGACTGAGGGGGTCCACCCTTGACTGACGGGGTCCACCCTAGACTGACGGGGTCCACCCTGGACTGGACACTCTCACACTCAATAGGGGGCAGTAGTGGGCTGGTGAGGTTTATTCGTCGTTGTCGTCGTGCGAATTTTCCTTCGTAAAAAACCCAAACACGCTCTCGCTGCTGAAGCGCCAGCTGGTCGGGGCCGATCCCCGTCAGAACCAGAACCGTGAGCTCAGACCTCAGAACCAGGCAACAGATTGCAAACAGGTTTTGGGTGATTGAATGTCTGAGGGGGACAGAAGCCGGAGACGCAGACGCCGGTTTTGAGCGAAGGCCCCTCCCCAGAGCAGATCGTTTACTGTCCAAACACGCCTCAGCCCCGTTTGGACCGGGCCCGTAAAGACGGGCTCGGATTGCGCGGCTCGCTCGTTCGCTTACACGTTCCTCCGCCGGAATACAAACCGCCAGCTGCGGCGGCAGTAAAGTGAGTCACTTCAGCCAAACGAAGCGCGTTCGGGCTTTAACGATGTTTATTAGGCGCCGCCGTTGTGAAACATCGCTCATCGAACGGAACTCTTTTTCCGCCGAATTCCCGAGGAAACGATAAACGAGCGAGTCCACAGCTGCCGCCACCCCCCCCCCCCCCCCTTATCACTCACGGTTATCTGGAAGATGTTTTGATGAGGCGAAAGCGGTGTTACGAGGCTCTCCGGCGCCCTCGGAGTCGGAGAAAACGAGAGATTCGGGGGCCTTTGTGTGTGGACGCATCTGTTGGTGCAGGAAGAGGAAGCTGGCGTGACAGATGTGGACTCAGAGCTCCTGCAGACCGCGGCGTGGAGGGCCAGAAGGGAAACTCTGTGTTTTTATTTTTGCTGCTAATCAGCGTGGGGGGGGGTCGGGGGGCAAAGCCCTGGCTTTGAATTCCAAGTGCAACAGGAAGCGCTGATTAAGTTTCAAAGGGAGAGAAGTGGAAATCTGTGGCCGGGAGGAGAAGCTGGAGCTGTTCGGTTTGGACGATAACGGCGGGGGGGGAGATCCGGTCGACCTCGCCGACCTCGCCCGCGCGTTCAAAAGTGACCGAAACAAACGCCCTCACACCTCCGCCGCCGTTAAGACGGTTAGCTCCAGCTGAGGGAAGAGGGTGGAGGATCGCGTACGGAGCGGTTTCCATGTCAACCAGAGCTTCCTGTTTGTGATTGCGCCTTAATTAGGCTGCGTGTGTGGAGTGTCGACTCCATCGCGTAGATCAGGGGTCCCCAACCTGCGGCCCGCGGGCCACATGCGGCCCTCAAGGCCTCTGGGTGCGGCCCGCGGGGCTCTAAGTGAATTAACATTAGGTTCGGCCCGCCTAAGAAAACCAGGGCTGTCTCCTGCAGCACGCAAAAACCTTCCGTGCAGCTCGCAGAGATCTTTTCTCAAGGTTCTTTTCTTGGAAATCGCCCATCGAGCACGAATAATAAGAATATGTCAACAATCGCTCCACCAAGCAGGAAGCGCAAGATCGGCCGTGGGAATCGCCGCTTCGGCCCTGACTGGCAGGCGTACGACTTCATCGAGCGTGGCGGTCGAGCTCCACGTGTTTGGAGACTGTTGGCGTCCTTCTGTCTGTGGGCAGAGTTGCGCCCGACTTTCGGAAGCTAGCTTCGTCCAAGCAACACCAGCCTTCTCATTAAATGAATGCATTAAAATCGGGAATGTCGGGAAAGGCCTCCCTGGAGGCCGGAGTCCCGTCTGTCTGCGGCTCAGGTTCGGGGTTGGACGGGTCTGCGTCTGGCGTTCAGGTTCTTCCCGGTTTTATGAAGAGGTCCGCGTTGGTCTGGACGGGAGGCGCGTCGGGACGGGCTCCAGTTGGGAGCGCTCGTCTGGAGGAGGGAATCGATTCAGCCTCGCTTCATTGGCCACCAGCGCGGAGGGGGAGGGGCTTGAACCTGCGCCTTTGCCGCCGCCCCTCGACCCCGCGCTCTCTCTGCCGACGCGGTGGCGTTTGGGCGTCGGTTTCAATGCTCCTCGGTCTGCGCGCTGCCCCCTTGGAAAACGCGGCCCGGTTCTATTTTCGGTGGAAGGGGCTTCGGTCTGCGGCGGATCGGAGCAGACGAGAAGTTCCTGCTCAAGTCGGATAGCGACAGCTGTTCGTTTAAGTGCGTGTGTGATTGAGGCGCGTTTGTCAGCCCGGGCGGACCCTCAGCCCCGTCCGCCGCACGCACGATAACGGCGTTCCGCTTATCTGATGGGGAAAAGCTGAAAAGCCCGGCTTGATCCAGGCGCGCGGGCCCTACCTGCTCCGAGGAAATTAAAGCGCGGCTGAAGGAAATGAACAAGGCGCTGACAGCTCTGACACCTCCGGGCGCGCGCCTCCTAAGGAGACTCCCGTTTCGCCGTCGCGGCGTCTTTAACGAAGCTTAATTGCGGCGTCCGGAGCTCAGGCCGCAGACAGCCGCGTGGACGGCATCCAGGAGTGGGACGGGCACGCCCCCCCGAACAGAGGAGACACTCTTCTCCGCCGAGTCCTGATCCCACTGCGGTTTTCGGGAGTAACTCCAGCCCGCGGCGGCGGAGTGCTGATTCACAGAACGTCCCTCAAAGTGTCCATTGTCCACAGAGAGGAGACAGGTAACCCGACGTGTCCTCTCCCCGGTCTCCCGACTCCCCCGCGCACGCCCGGGGCCGTGGACGTCCGCTCGGGTTTCAGGTTTGTTTCAACGCGGCGAGGGCCTGATGAGAAGCGAAGCCAGCGCCTCGCTCCGCGCCATTTCTGGGAATGTTTGTACGTCTTTAGACTTGGCAGCTCGAAAACGATCATCACGGCGTATTTATACGCGCCTGACTCACCGGGACCAGTAAGGCGATGCCTTCCGAGTTATGCAACGTCACGGACAGAAGCAAACGTTTACGAAAACGTGTTTTTCGTTCAGATCGGGAGGATTTATTTACAGCCGGGCATGAAATGATATTTATGTTTACGGCGTCGATCGGAGAGCTTCAAGATGTTTCCAGCTCGTCCCGACACGCGTCGGACGTGGACGGCTGTCAGCAGCTCGCCGCCCGTCCGCCTCCGGGACCCCCCACCCTGCGCGTCCGCGCCATGCGGCTGCCGCATGCTGTGGTTGGGCCCCTCCCCCGGAGGGACCGCCCCTTTAAAAGCTGGCTAATGACTCCTTGGGACACACACACACCGTTTGAAGGGCGAACGCGGGTCCCCGGTCGCCCCGATGCTGCCTCTGCCGCTCAGAGTAAATATTTCTGTTCCTCTGTTGTGTTAGAAAACGATGTGTATTCAAGCCCTGCAGATGGTCCTGGACCCAGACTAAACACACTCCTCGGCTGTGAACTCTTCGAGTTTCCTCTTTTCTTTTTTTTTCCCCCCTCAGCGTGGACGTAACGCAGCCTTTACGTGGCCGCTCCCTCGGCCCTGGCTCCCTTTGCTCGGCTCCCACCGCTGTGAAATTGCGCAGATTTAATCAGCGTCCCCTCCGCGTTACAGATGTGAGAGCTCCTTTGGTTTTTTCCGTGGCGAGGCGGCGAGGTCGGGCGCGAGCGCAGGAATCTGAATTTACTGGAAAGGCGTCTCAGCGTTCAGACGTCTCAGGACTCGCCGTGGAGTTCAAGGCCTGGAGCTTGATCTGCTGGAAGCCGCATCTGATGACTTCCTCTGTTCGCCCTGGAAACGTTTGTTAGATCTTGGCGTCGGTAAGAGCCGGGGGCTCACGCTCTGACGGAGGTCGCGGAGGTCGCAGCGGAACTCCTCGCGTTAATGACGCGGCGGTCGCCTCACAACAGGGGTCCAGCTCCCCCCCTCGGTTCTCCAGCGTCCTCCCAAAGGCATCCGGGGTGACTCCAAGTTGACCTTTCGTGTGAGCGGTCTACACATTTCTCTGCGATGAGTTGTACCCTTCACTCGCCTGAAGGAACCTGGGAAGGGCTCCAGCACCCCCAGAGCTCCTCAGATGCGTCCAAATCATTGTGGTTACTTATCGAGGAGTAACCGCTCTTCTGCTCCTCCTGTTTGTCCTGTTTGTCCATCCTCTTCTCCTACACTTCTTTTTTTTTTGCTCCATTTCTAAACAATTAAAAACAAACAATCTGAATCTTGTAGAAAAGAATTAAACAAAGATGCAGCCTGGATTAAGTGAACGCAGCATTCTTCAGATTACAGCCACATCCCTCAGGAATTCTGGTAAATCTGGAATGAGGTACTTTTTTTTTTGGGGTTTAGTTTTTTTTCCCTGGGTAAGTTTGGTGGGAACATGTTGAAGGATTTTAAAGTCCTGAGTGAAGCAGTTCCTGCAGCGGGGAAGGTGTTGATGTTGAGTTCATGACTGCAGCCTGACTCTGACGGAGCAGGTAAGCTCCAGATGAGGGCGAGGGGCTCCAAGGCGGACCCTCCCACACGCAAACAAATTAAAGACGGGTACGTCATCCACCGCCAGAAGAGTTTCGGGAACTGAAACCAACCGAACTGCTGTGCGAAAGCAACGTGAGGAAACTCGTAACGTTGACGCGCTGGACGAGACCCCTGCGGCGGGCTGTAAGGACGTGACGCGGCGGGCTTGTAAACGATTATATAGACCATCAGGACCCCAGATCTGCACTCAGTCAGACGGCGGCTGCCAAAGAGCGTCAGATCCTCCACCTCGTCCAAGAAACACAGACTTGAAGGGCTCTCAGCTTCCCTCCAGGTTCCCCAAAAACAGATTTATTCAGTGTCGGATCCTCGGCGTACCCCCGCCCCGGCTTCAGCTCGGACCTCATAACTCCGGAGCCGCCGAGGCCGCGCCTGGCGTTTCCGACGTTTGAGGTTGCCGGGGCCGCGACCACCGGAGTTAACCGCTCGCTTTCCCCCGAAGACTGAGGCCATTGTCTGACGGCGGCCTTCGGCTAATCGCGGCAATCGCGTCCGGGCGCTTTATGAATCTTTGGCGGCGCCGCCTTTTTTGACGTCATCCCTGAAACCGAAATCTGAGTTCGAGGGAGCCAAATTGAGAAAACGAGCGGAGCCAAACCCGAAACGCAGCGCCCGGAATTCCTGTCGTGCTCGATTGTTCTCAGCGGCAGTAAAAGTAATTCGGTTTTCGGGACCAGCTGCTGCGGACGCGCAGATGTTGGATGGGTCAGCGCCGCTTCGCTCGTGACGCGTCTGCTGCAGTCAACAGGGGGAAACCTTCGCCGGGACCCCGTGGGCGGGGCTATAGCAGCGAGGCGACGGCGTCGTCGTTGTTTGGGGGCATTTCGGCCGCCCAGGTTCAGAGGGTTGGGGGTTCGGGGCGTGGTCGTGGGGTCTGGATCGGGGTTCGGTTGGGACGGTCGGGGCTTCGGAAAGGCTCGGGGAGCGGGCGGAGCGTCGCTCCGACATGTGGTAGCCTGGCTCCCCGCCAGCTGGCGAGTGATCAACGCATGGTGGCGTGTTTGTTTAACCCTCACGCAAGGTCGGGGGGGGCGGGGGGTTCAGGTGCTGGCGTTCCCGGTGAGCGAACGGGGTCATGGCCGGCCGCCAGATGCGGATCAATCGGTCCAGATGCTCGTCCGCACGTCGGCGTCTGCGGAGCGTCATCGGCGAAGTCGCGGCCAGGGCGGACAAACGGAGAGGCGGGCGAAGGAAGCATCGGTTCGAACGCGAAAGAGGACGCACGCGAGCCGCGAGAGTATCGCGCAATCGGCGGTCGGTTTAGCCCCGCCCCCTCGGCCCGAGGCAGCTGAGGACCCCTGGACTGTCTCAGGGTCGTTCGGGGAAAACTTCCAGCGAGAAGCTCTTCGGGCCAAAAAGTGGGCGGAGCCTCGGGAGCCTCGGGCGCCTCGGGCGCCTCGGCGACAACGGGGAAGAGTTTGAAAGCGCCACATCTGGCCGCCGGTGCGTTTACTTCACGGAAGGTGCGGAGGCGTCAGTCCGTCGGAATGCGGGCGCGGCCTCGGCGTTCACCCCCTCTGCCAGGCGCGACCCCTCACGTCTCCACCTTTTGTCTCCATCATCCATCAGCTGCTTCGAAGGGCTTCCACCACCTCCTGGTTTTGCGGTCGGAGGTCTGCGCGGTGAGCTCACTTCTATTTCCAGAGTCCAGATGAGGTGAAAACAGATGGTTACCCCTCGCAGCGAGTGGAGACGGCCCCGCCGTGACTCAGGAGTCCCGAGTCCAGGTTCTGGTGGGTGGGGGGGGGGTTGAGCCCCACAGAGCGACTCTCCAGATTAAGTGTTGCACACAACAGAGAGAATTTTAATCAAAATGTTCATTTCGGTTCTGTTTTGGAAACACTTTGATCCTCCTCCCCTCCGCGCGAATCGACCTGGTTTTCTTTTGTCGGTCGGGGGGGGGATGGGGGGGGGACGGGGTTCGTTTGATGAACTCTTTCAGACGTGGAAAATATTTGGATTTTTGCTTCGTTAGTTCGACGCGGGGATACTGAGAGGGGACAGTCGGTGTCCACACGTGTGGGAGAAGGTTGAAGGGGGTGAGGTAAAGACTTGGGGGGAGGGGGGTGGGGTAAAGACTTGAGGGGGGTGAGGTAAAGACTTGAGGGGAGGGGGGTGAGGTAAAGACTTGGGGGGTGAGGTAAAGACTTGGGGGGGTGAGGTAAAGACTTGAGGGGGGGTGAGGTAAAGACTTGGGGGGGGTGAGGTAAAGACTTGGGGGGGGTAAAGACTTGAGGGGGGTGAGGTAAAGACTTGGGGGGGTGAGGTAAAGACTTGAGGGGGGTGAGGTAAAGACTTGGGGGGTGAGGTAAAGACTTGAGGGGGGGTGAGGTAAAGACTTGGGGGGTGAGGTAAAGACTTGAGGGGGGGTGAGGTAAAGACTCGGGGGGGTGAGGTAAAGACTTGAGGGGGGGTGAGGTAAAGACTTGAGGGGGGGTGAGGTAAAGACTTGAGGGGAGAGGGGGTGAGGTAAAGACTTGAGGGGGGGTGGGGTAAAGACTTGAGGGGGGTGAGGTAAAGACTTGAGGGGAGGGGGGGTGAGGTAAAGACTTGAGGGGGGGTGAGGTAAAGACTTGAGGGGAGGGGGGGGTGAGGTAAAGACTTGAGGGGAGAGGGGGGTGAGGTAAAGACTTGAGGGGGGGTGGGGTAAAGACTTGAGGGGGGGTGAGGTAAAGACTTGAGGGGGGCGCAACCAAAGCTCTGTTTCATAGGAAACAGTTTTAATGAAAAGTCCCAAACGTTTTGACGTTAATCAACCGGCGTTGGCCTCGGAGGGTCGAAGTGCGATCCCAGAGCCAGCGGCGCGCGAAACCCCGGGCGAGGCGGTGATTAAACGCCGCGCGCCGACGATAGCCAGGCGGCCCCCCGAGCGGTTCCTGGAGGCGGAGCAGAGCCGCCGACCCAGGCGCGCTACGTGATCGCGCTGGAAGCGAACGGAGGAACGCCCGTTTCGGCGAGGCCCGACCAGGAACTCGAGCTGCTTCCCTCATCGGATTGATCCCTTCCTCCGTTTGAAGGGCGGAGGATGTCGTTTAGGACCTTCATTTCCTCGTCCCCCGGAATTCCACGACCGTTATTCCATAAACCGGAGGCGGTCGACTCCACCGCGCCCGCCGTCCAAGTCGTCTCGGTTTATTTGCGCGACCAGAAAACGGTTCCACGCTCTCCTCGAAGAGACGGCGTTTAGGAGCTCCGACGGCAGCTAAATCAACTCTCTGGGTCCTCTGAGGTGAAAGGAGGGGAAAGGCGTCCAAGAGCCCAGACGGCCGTCTGCGAGAGCGCCTCCGAGTCTGTTCTCGGCGATCGATGCATCGCCTAACGCCGCGCCTCTCCGCTGCAGAGCAATCGATGGCGGCCGAGGGCCCCCCAACCCCCCCCCGAGCTCCGACCGCTGGCAATAACGGTAAATCGCTGTGAAGTCATCAATGCGCACGGGCTCATTTCAGATCTCATAACGGCCTCCATGACTCCACGGCAAGAAATATACGCGCTTTACGTCCCCGGAGGGACTGGAAACTGAGTTCTGCTTCCAGGAGTCGGCGTTGATGTCATTCGCCGTCGATGCCAGAGTCCATCCATCCAACATCGGGACGGAGACGGACGCAGGCGCGAGAGGGAGGGCGCGCAGATGGAGGCTTCCTGCCTTTCAGAAAGTCGCTCTTTTCTCCTTCAACTGTTTGTTTGGCGAACTCGCGGAGGTGTTCGATCGCCCTTCCGGCGATAACGGGCGCCTCCCGCCTCTGGTGGTTCGGAGTCGCTCCTCGGGAGGAGGCGACTCCCGACGCGAGCGCGTTCCCGCCGCCGTTCGGCGGTTTGCGTTTTATCTAATCTGGAATTCGGCGTCCCTCCCCCCGCGAGCTGGGGGAGGAGTGGGGGGGGGCGAAGCGGCGCCGCGGGGAGCCCGCGGGACGGAACACGTGTGCTCGGACAGATGAGGTCAGTCGGACCCCTCTGGTGTGGATCTGAAACACACGGAGAGCGCTCTGCTCCGGAGTTAGCCGGGGGCAATAAATTGAATGAAAACGGAACCAACTCAAAGGGGAAACTATTCATCCCAGCCCCATAACTCTTCCTGCTCCTTCCCCCTATTATATTTTATGTCTGAGCTCTCTTTTTTTTTTTTTTTTTTTTTTTTTTTTCCCCTCGCTCTGATTGCGTTAGCAGGCCTCAAAGAGACCTTGGAAGAACAAAGCTGCCATGGAAACGGAGCCAGCCGGGTAGGGGGAGGAGCCGCGGAACCTGGCCCCGGTATCGCCGAGGATCCTGATGAGAAACGGCTCGGCGCGGGTCGCCCGGCGCAGGTGCTGCTTTTACTGCCGCTCCAGCAACAGAATTCAATTATCCCGAGATCCTCCTGCTTGTTTCTGCCGTTTTTATTCTCAAATATTCGTCCGGGTTTTATTGGTGATTTCGGGGCGGTTGCAGTTGCAGCCGAGCATGTGTGCAAGGTTCAAGGCCTGGGGGATAATATTTCTGCCATAGCGGGTGCACGGGTTTTAAAACGTGCGCGGGAGAGGCGCCGTAAACCTGCTCAGCGCGCCTGCACAGCTCCGGAGAGTTTCTAATACAAATGTAGTTGTCTGCATGGTTTTGATTTCCTGTGAAAATAGTTTTATTGGAGGTGATTCAGGTAAAAAAAAAAAAAAAAAAAAAAATTAATTCGCCGTGTTGGATTTTTAGGAGAGCGGCGAACTGCAGGCTGGGGCCAGGGGCGTGATTCCAGCATAATGAACCAGTATGAAAACGGTTTCCACTTTCATTTTGTGTCGTTACTTTATGATTGTATCATATTTTTCCACTTTTAAATCATATTCTTATCTCACACGTCCCCATAAAGGTGTTTTTATTATATTGACAGGAAGCCACGTTTAAAAAGTTGTGAATGCAATTTAAAATAACGAGATTAGAACGGGGGTTTTTTTGGTGCCCGGGTCGCCATGGCGACGACCTTCCTGGCCCCGAGGTGCTCCTCTGAGTCCTCCGCTGTTATTTTCTTACGTCAACCATATTGTAAAGTAAACATAAGTTGTTTTTATTTACCAGTTTCAGTTATTAAGAGGCCGAGCTCCACGGCAGCCCCGACAACCGCGATATCCGTCCATCAGGAAATCATCGGAGCGCTGGAATCCGTTAATCTCGGACGCCGTGTTGAGCCCCGCCGCGGCCATCCTCTGAACCCAGAACCGTTTGCATCCGCTAAAGGTTATTTCAGTGACGAGTGGAGCCATCTGTTCGTCAGAAAACTGCGCAACCCTCTAAATCAGATCAGACAGAAGAGGCTGGAGGACATTAGAGAAAACCAGGAAAATCTTTTCCTTATAAAAGATAATCCAATTTCACCAGAAGTTTGTGGGAAAAGATGTTTTTTTTAGAGGAAATCCAGAAGGCCCCGCCTCCAGGAACACCCCCTCCAGCTGTGTCTTTCTGACATGAACTATGACGCGGACTGATTGAAGAATCTCGTATTATCGACTGGAACTGGCGGCTACGTGGGAAAAAAAAAAAAAAAAAGAGCACCCGCGGAGGTGAACCTGCGTCTGCGTTCAAAGAAAAACCTCTAAAATAATCGCAAATAACGAACCCCGCCGAGGCGGGAGAAACACGCGGTGAGAAATTGCGCGAACCGTCCAGCGGGGGGCGCCACGCGGATCGATCGAAAGCGCGTTTTCGGCGAACCTTCGGACGCTCCCTCCCTCCTCACCTCCTCCCCTGGCGATGACCTCACCCCGACCTGTCCTGACCTTCCGTCGCCCGCCGTCGTCACCGCGGATGTTCCCGGGACGTTAGCGACGGAGGTAACGTTTAACGAAAAAGGCCCGTTTCGTCTTTTTTTGGAGAAGCCGTCTCTCGGCGGCGGCTGATCGGGCGCTGGACGGCGGGTTCCGCTTGTTCGCCCTCGCGACCTGAGGCCGCGTCCTCGCCCGAACCCTCGGTTCCCCCGGCGACGCGCGGACGACTGGGGCGCGGAATAGTTTCCACCCGAGCGGTAACCGGAGCCGAGGTTCGCGAACCGGGAGGAGGGCTGGTCTCTTTCACTTGACGGGGGCGTACGCCGGCCCCGGGTCCGAGCCGTGAATCTGTTTCTGTCTGATAAACACCAGCCCCCCCCACACACACACACACACACACACACACACACACACACACACACACACACACACACACAAACACACACACACACTTCTAGCGCGTACAAATGCGTCTAAAACCTTCCAAAATGCTCAATTAATTCCAGATCTCGCGAACGCCGACTGCTCACATGCTCCCCGCTGGACCCGGACCAGCTACAACAACCCTGACGCGCACAAAGTGGTACGGCCCGCCCGGTGCCAGCATAAACGCGCGCCGCGGCAGATTTACGCTTTTTGAGAGGGAGCCCAAACAGCTTCTGTCTGTCTATTTAATGTTGTTCCCAGTTAGCCTTCCAGGTGGTGCTGGAGCCTGTCCCAGGCGGCGAGCAGCAGGAGTACACCCGCACAGGTCAGACTGACACACACACACACACACACACACACCTCCGACCTCCCATCAAACTCCTCCTCCCACGGTCCTTAAACCTCTCTGATGGGAAATTAAATCATCCATCTGCATTCTTCCACCTCGTGTTATCAGCCCTTTGACGTGATTGATGCTTCTGTACGCTCTTCTATAGAACAACCCCCCCCCCCCCCTCCCTTCCTCCACAACAACACATCTCCAGCTACACAACAAAAACATTTGGTTGGGATCCTCTTCAAGAACCTCTCTGGAGGGCACTTCTCGGGCCTAACGTCTTCCACGTGCGTCTGGAAGGATCTCGCTGCAGCTGGCGCGCCTTCCCCCCCGAGGTGCCCGCTCTCCTGGTCGGGCCATGCTTTTATTTTGGTAACATTTAAACTCCTGGCCCCTCCCCCCCGTCAGTCATCCACCCCCCCCAGGTTTAAACACCAGCACTTTTGGAGGCGCTTTAAAGCCGAGTGACCTCCGGCGACCCGCAGGAAGCTGCGTGCGCGCACCTGAACCGCCCGCGCCGTCTGGCCGCGGCCCGGGTTAGCTTTGGCGGGCGGGCGCTGGCGTGCAGGCGCCGCTGGAACGACGCCTCGCGTGTGGAACGGAGACAGCTCAAAACTGGCGGGATTACCCGTGCTTCTGGTTCTGTTCGGGGGGGGGGGCAGGACGGAGCTCGAAACGAGCGTGAAAAAGATTTACGGCCAACATCTGTGAATGAAGGACGAGCTGCGACTTCTTCATCGCTGTTCGTCGAAGTAGATTCTGTCCACACGCGTGTGTGTGTGTGTGTGTGTGTGTGTGTGTGTGTGTTGCCATGGAAACACAGAGGGAACAAGTAACCGGTAGCCAATGGGCAAATATTTACATAGGGTTCTAATTCAATAACCAGAGGGGGCGGGGCTTAACGTGATGACATCATCATCACCGTCGATACAGGTAACGGAACGCTGAACAGCGAATTGCGGGACTTCGCCGACTACGAGGCCCGGAAGCTTAAATCTTCGGGCCACCTCGGGCGGGTTAACCTTCGGAACGACCCCTCGGTTTTTTTTTGGGGGGGGTTACTGTTGTCGTTGGTGTGAATCAGTTCCGTTCCCGAACTTCACGATGACGTGCGGGATCGGCGAATGTTAAAACGGGGACCGGTTTAGCGCGTTAAAATGAGTATTATTAATAACTTTAATGACTTCCTCGATGACCTCACGGCCACGCCGTCTCCCGCGACAACGGAACCTCGAGCGGTTTTCGGTTTTCTGGCCCTGCCTCTGCATCAAAGGCGAAGGGAGAGAGAGAGAGAGAGAGAGAGAGAGAGAGAGAGAGAGAGAGAGAGAGAGAGAGAGAGAGAGAGAGAGAGAGAGAGAGAGAGAGAGGCGAACGCGAGCTGAACAAGACGCGAGCGGAGGGGGGGAAGCTGGACCTGCAGACCCGCGAAGAGTCCCCCCGTCCAACCCAAACAGACCGCGTGCCAGGGCCCGGGCCCTGGGGCCGTCCTCCCTGGACGGGGGACATCGTCCCAAACGTGTTTGATTCCTTACAGGCGGGAATATCGGCGTCATGGCGGAGGAATACCCTGCTGGTGCCCATCAAAGCGCCACCACTTGGACCCTGTTTGTTCTTGGGGGTAAACACTGGTTTCACCTACACAACCCCCCCCCAAAAAAAAAATTCCACAACTTTTCCTGGGAAGAAAAAAAAGGGGGATTTCTGAACAGGAGGCTGGTGTTGCGGACGTTTTAAAAAAAAAAAAAAAGCCCCCAGAAATCTGGAGCCACCTCCCGACTGTGGCGGTTCGGGGGGAATATGAAGTATCACGAGGCGCTTGTTAAGTGTTTCCACTTTGATTCTGGGCTCAATTTAACGCTCCATTTCACAAACGTTGTATTTTCAAGCTTTAATTTAAAGCAAATGGACGTTATTGTGTTATTTCTGCCGTCGTTACGAGCCATCCAGCTCCTACACGTTGATTTGATCACCCCCATGCAGTTCAGACCCCCCCTTCACCTTTTTTTTTCCCCTTAAAAACTCAAATCCGAGGTCGTTTGCAAGCAGCGAAACGCATCCAGACCCTTTTTTTTTTTTACATCCGATATTTGTACGAAAGAAAATAACAATAAAAAGGCCCGGCAGCGGCGCTGCCAGGACCGCTCTCTGTTCCACGTAAACATAATCCAGGACGGGTTCATTAACGTCAGCGAATGTAGGTCAGACCCGGGCGCAAACATCCAGCGGGGCGGCGGAAAAACGCCTAAACGCCGAAAATCGATCGTAGAAAAACACGCGGCGGACACGAAACGCAGTCAGGAGGTTCTCCAGGCCCGCTCTTGGCGGGCGGGACGCAGGACGAGCGCGTCTCCGTCTCCGTTGTCGATTGAGCTCTTTCCCAGAACCGTCCCGCTCGCCGCCGTCCGACGGTGATTGATCGTACGCGTAATTCCGTGTCCCGGGTCCCTCGACGTGGTCTCACGCAGGCTCCCAGGTTTTCTTCTTTTTCGATGTATCTGGAACATTTTAAACGCAGCTGCAAGCAGGCGCAGATACACACACACACACACACACACATACACACATATACACATACACACATATACACACACACACACACATATACACACATACGCCATGTATCAGTATTTATTAGCAAATGTTTGGGTTCAAAGGCAGTGAGTCATATCTGCAACGAGGGCCGCCACACGCCCTCCTCGTACCTCCGTCCGTCCGTCCGTCCGCCGCAGGCCTTCGTCAGACCGTTATGGCTTCCATGTGTGAATGAGGTCATGACGCGGCGGCGATGGCGGCGATGGCGGCCTGCGTCTCTTTGACCCTGGTTAACTCCCCCAGAAGCACACGTGGAGATATCGTCCACGCTGACGCCGATCACCTGTCCAACAGGTCCCACCGGGTCCCACCGGGTCCCACCGGGTCCCACCGGGTCCCAACAGGTCCCACCGGGTCCCACCGGGTCCCACCGGGTCCCAACAGGTCCCACCAGTTCCCACCGGGTCCCACCGGGTCCCACCGGGTCCCACCAGTTCCCACCGGGTCCCACCGGGTCCCACCGGGTCCCACCAGGGCCCACCAGGTCCCACCAGGTCCCACCAGGTCCCACTGGGTCCCACCAGGTCCCACTGGGTCCCACCGGGTCCCACCAGGTCCCACCGGGTCCCACCAGGGCCCACCAGGTCCCACCGGGTCCCACCAGGTCCCACTGGGTCCCACCGGGTCCCACTGGGTCCCACCGGGTCCCACCAGGTCCCACCAGGTCCCACCAGGTCCCACCAGGTCCACGTCCCCGGGGAGATCAGCCTGGTGGGACAGAAAACCTGCTGGGTCGAGGAACCCACCTCCAGACCCCGACCTGCTGCTCCACACCTCCATCAAGTCCCCTCAAACAGCGTCCCCCAATCCAGTCCTACGAGAGCCTCAACCCAGCAGGTTTTCTGTCCCAGCAGGTAGACGGCTGCTCTCACCTGGGACGTATACCTGCTGGGACCTCTACCTGCTGGGACATCTACCTGCTGGGACCTCTACCTGCTGGGACATCTATCTGCTGGGACATCTACCTTGTAAGACGTCTACCTGCTGGGACATCTACCTTCTGGGACATCTACCTGCTGGGACATCTACCTTGTAAGACGTCTACCTGCTGGGACGTCCCAGGTGAGAGCCCTGCTCCTCAAGCCACGCCCTCCTGAAGAGCCCACACGCGTCCGCCCGTCCGTCTTCAACTCACCTCGATCTTGAGTCTCGCCTGATCCCGCCGTGGTCCTTCTCCACGGCAACAACAGCAACATCTGGACGGAGTAGGAAAAAAAAAACACCCCTTATGTGGTTAAAATCTGCTGAGAGACATCAACGACGTGAAATCAGCTGGAAACGAGTGGACAGCTCATAATAAACAAAGGCTAATATGTCGGTCCATCGCCCGAATGAGCGTTTAAACATATTGCGGAATATCGTTTTCAGCTTTCTTTCCGCTCTCGAGACGAGCGCGGAGCTGCAGCCAGGAAGCTATTAGCATCACGAGGAACGCGGCGAGCCCCGTCTACGGTCGGAGCGAAAGGGGGGGGGGGGGCGAAGCACACGGTGTGCCTTGAGCGCGACGTCAACGGTCCTCCCGGATCGCGGTCGGATTTACGGTCGCGAATATTTGGGTTTGGGGGTTTTCAGAGATCGGCGGGAGGAGGAGGCGGAGGAGGGGATCAATCACGCCGACGTTGGGGGCTCGTTGGGGGGGGGGGGGGGCGTCTTTAGTCCAAATTATACGAACTGTATGGAAATAACGGCCTCCGAGCGCCCGTCCCGCGATTGCGGAGCCCCTCGGGGCCTGAATCGCAAATCAGCCTCCTTTCACGCCTTCCTGAGGCCACACAACGAGGCCGGGGGGCGGAGGCTCCGCCTCCGACGGCGGATTGTCTCTCCTCGGATGTGACCTCGAGGGGGTCAAGCGTTTTCACCATCCGCCGGGCTGTTACTCCACGTGTCCTCGCCGCAGGGTCAAGCCAGGAAGCGAGGGAGCGTCGGCCTGGCGTGGCTCGCCGCCCTCTCCAGCTGCTCCTCCCGCCCTCGCCATCGCCCTCGCCATCGCCATCGCCCTCGCCATCGCCATCGCCATCGCCGGGCCCAGCCGCTGCGGAGGTCCGGGAGAAACCGCCCCCGTCCGTTCGGCCTCCCGGGGCAGCCAAGACGCTCCGTCGCGGTAATCCGAGGCAAAGGTTACGCGTCCGCGCCGACAGAGGCCCGTAAACTACCGACTCCTCCCGCGTGCTTCTCGTCCGCGGTCGAGCATCGCTGCGGTCTGGGAGCGGACCCAGCAGATACCTCACCAGCCACACCAGCAAGAAAGATAAATTAGGTAACCAGTGTCCTCTCATTAACTCGCCAGAGATGTTTTTATTGACGCACATGGCTCCAATCTGCAGGGTTCCCACGTGTGCTTGAAATCCTTGAAAATTAATAGTTAAAGTGCTTGAAAAAGAAGAACGCCAAGTGCTTCCCTTTTTTTTGGCCGTCATTTCTAAACTTCTTGGCTGTTATAAAACATAATTTTAGATGTTTATGGCATGATGCAATGCAGATCACTGTGATAAAATGGATTCCTGTGGATTTGCATTTCACCTTCCGCAAAAGGCGCTGGGAAATTTGAAAAAGGGTCCTTGAAAGTGCTTGAATTTCACCATTAAAAATGTGTGGGAACTCTGTATCTAACAAGCTCAAGCTGTTGTGAGTGTTACTGTTGTTGATGTTGTTGTTGTTGTTGCCAGGCCATGGAGGGGCCTTCTGTTAATCTGTGCCACAGATGTCCAGTCGGGAGTGATTTAGTTTTAGTTTTATACATGCAACCATTAGCAGTTTTATTTTTATTCTCTTCTGCCATTTAATGTTTCTGATTTAAGTTTATGAGGACACCAGCCCAATGGAGGACATGTGGTCGCAGCTCGGAGAAACAATGTTGTTGTTGAGGAAGCGGGGGATTAACAAGGTCAGCTGTTGTGTTTGTGGCTTTATTATATTATAGATTACAAAAACACTGAGCGGCCGCAAACTCGTTCCAAACCCAGAGAGGGAAAAAAAAAAAAAAAGTATCTATCGGAACGCAAATCTGAGATCGGGGCTGCGACGCAGCGTCCTGCAGCCAGGCGTCTGCGCACGCATCCAGTAAAAAAACGCACCCAGGACGCGACGTCGCATTCAGATAATCTGAGTAAGAAACGGAGAAGGCCGAAAACGCCTCCGCGGCTGGAAGTAAAAATAGCCGGAGGAGCGAATCCGCTTCGTCTCTGAGTCGCATTCTCGATATTTCCCGCATGGAGTTTTTTTTCTGAGCCGTTCTTTTGGAATCGCCGTCATCCGTAAAAGTGCCGGCGAAGTTAGGAACGACCCCGGGCATCGGCCGGCCTTCCCTCGCGCGCTCGCTTTCGATTTTCCCGCCAGGCGTACGGAGGCGTACGGAGGCCCTTCCGCCGACGCTGTCGCCCGCCCCGACGGTTGAGGCTAATAAAGGGTGGCGTTCCTAAAGGTTAGGAGACAAATCTGCCCCCCCCCCCGACCCTCCGTGACCCCCGTGACCCCGCTCACTTAACATTTGTGTGGGCTAAATTTCCGCTAATCGATCTCCAGCTCTGCGAACCGCGACCCCCGCCTAGATCGGCGTTTATGAGGTGGGGGGGGCGTCTTAACCATCAGACAGTTCGTGTTGTGGTCTCCAATGACCCCGCGTGGGGGGGGGGGGGGGGTGTTAGTAAAAACAACAAGGCATGAAACTGTAGATCGCTGAGCGGACGCTCAAAGAATCCACGCCGCCGGTTATTTGTTCGCCGCTCAAATGGGCCCGCCAAGGCCTCTGGGGCCAAAGGTCGACGTGGCCCCGGTGACCCCCCCCAACGGGAAGAGGAAATGAATCACCGGGGCAACGTGATGGTTCTGTCCTTGGCTGAGACGCTTTTCTGGTTTCTGTTTTTCAGATTCCGACGTTTGGAAACCGTAAAAAACCCGCGATAAAGTGAGATTCGGAGTCCTAATTCAAGAGGGGGGGGGGGAACGATCCGGGCGATAAACGCCTGCCAAGCTCGCGAGCGCTTCCTCCAAGACGAGAATCTGACTGCGACCCGACCGCGAAAAAAAACCTGCTTTCGATCACTTGTTAAACAACTGTGACAAGGTAATGTTTCAGGGCGGGTGAAACGTCCGCGAAGACGCCGCGGACGTCTGACGCGCGGTTCCCGGGGATTCCGAAGAGGGAAAAACACGGCAGAGGGATCGGCGATCCCGGTCTAAAACCGCAGGAAAATCGGACCTGGAAGGGTCGTCGGGCAACGAGGGCAGGCGGAGACTCGGGTAGCTGGAGCGGATCCGACGGCGCGACCGCTCGGTAGATAAACTTTCACCCAAATTCTCGTGTTTTTCTGGGGATTACCCATCAACCCCTGCAGCGCCGCCGCTGTCACGCTTATTTTGTCCCCCCCGCCGCCTCCCCCGCCTCACCCCCGTCTCCCGGGCTCTGTTTGTTGATCTTGGTCGCGCTTCTGCTCCGGGAGCCTCGCTGGTTTTGCGCCTCCGTCGACGGTCCCGGCCCCCGACACCAGCTGGACGGTGGGGGGGGGGCCAGAACACACAAACGGTGGCGGTCGGGGGGTCGGGCGGGCGCGAGGGCCGTCGGGGACGAGCGGGAAGACCCTCCGTTGTGTGTTTGTTCGGGGGAGTTCAGACAGAACCCGGAGGACGGCGGCACCTTGATTCGGGGGTTCTGGGGTCGGTTTAACCAAACAAACGCAAACAACGGCCGATTCTTCGTCCGCGGGAGAAAGTCTTGTGGCCGCGCAATTTCCTCAACGGAAAAAAAACGCTCCGTTTTGTTGGTCAGGGGTCGGCGGAGGGGGGGCTGGGGGGGGTCTTTAGGATGAACTGGTTCATGCTGGAAACCATTAATAAAACCCAACAACTGGAACTGCGGACCGATATCCAGCTTTATTTTTGGGGGTTTGGGTTTCACGGGTCACGTCCCCGCTGGGAGACTTTCCCCTCCTTCCGTTATTGGCTTATTGTCCTTCATTACGAAAAAACTGACCAGCGCATTAGCGGACATCAAAAGGGGGAATTTCGGCAGGGGAAAAGTAAAGCTAATGTGGTTTGTGCTAAAATGACCTAATCACTGCCTCGCATTACAAAGAACCTATGTTTGTAAGTCAAGCGTCTTGTCATCTATAATAGTTTCCAGTCCCCTTTTTCATGGTATTAATGTGGAGAGGCTAATTCTCAGTGTAATATTTCAGCTCTTTTTACTGGTGCTTTCCTGTCTGGTTGGAGGTGGAGCAGCATTTGGTTTGCATTCTGCTCATTGTATAAAACGCGGCACTGTTTATTGTGTTTATCACATTATGGCGACGCTAACTCCCAACAATCCCGGTTCCTAGTGGTCCGGTTCAACCCAAGAATACATCGTTTAACATCCTGCAGGCTTGTTCTGGCCTCAAATACCAAATAAAAGACCAAAACCTTCAAAAAAAAAAAAGGGGGGGTTGTTCGTCCAAAGAATGAGGTCATTTTTTCCTCTCTGCCACAGAACTCCATTGTTGTCCTAAACTAATAAAACTTATATTAATGTTCTCTCTTTATTAACAGGCCGGGCTCGTCCACAGAACCTGTCAGTGCAGATCTGCACCATCGTCAACGTTCTGCAGCTCTTGTTTAGGTCAAACAGTGTTTTTAAAAGCATTTACTCATCAATGGGCGAGCACTAATGTTGTTGTAATACCACTTGGTTCCTGCAGAGGCAGCATTTAATTTATGCGTTTTTTACGTGTCGGTGATGAATGTCGGTGCTAAAAATGATCTGAGCGCCTAAAATAAGACGTCAGCTGCGAAGCCATCTGGCTTTCTGCCTTTTTATGGGGTTTGCAACATAAATAACAACATAATAAATAAACAACAACATAAATAACGCGGTTAGATTTATCAGGGCGATGTGGTGATGATGGCATGGCTGGGCTTCCACAGGGTTCTGTCTCTATCCCGGGTTCTGGTTTGAGAGGTCGGCCCCGCTGAACACGCCACAGCACCGCGTGCCAGAAACCCCAAAAAAAAAGCCGACGTGCGATTTAGAAAATCCATCAAGCGTTGTCATCAAATGAAGCTGTTTGCATTCGATGGAAATCCATAAACTGTCATCTGGTCCAGCTTAAATCGCTTCTGCATCAACCCGGAGGAAAGGTCGGCTATAGTTTCAGTTTTATTTGACGTGGAGGGAACCCCCCGAGACACTTGGAACCGTCCAGGCTGCAATTTATTTGGAAATCACTGAAACCTGCGCCTCTTCCAGCTTTGATTCGGGGGTTACAGAAGACGCGGAATGTTTTCACACATCATCTCCGACGGAACGTTTCGGGGAGACGTTTAAGGCCACCCGCCACCCTGGATCAGACCTCCGTTTTCCCCCTTTAATCTGCCATCCTCTCCCCAGCACGCCCACATAAGTGAGCACTTATTCCTCCAGAACCGGGGCCCGGCTGGTCGCCGTCATCCCCGATTCATTTGGTGCCGCTCTCCCCGTCGTGGCCCGGTGACTCTGCTGCTTTTATTGTTTCCGGACTCCCGCCTTTCATGCTCCTACATAAGCCCTTTTCCATCCGTGCCACCAAACCAGGATTCTTTGAATTACACATCCGAGAATGTTAAACACATGAAGCGTTTTCCAAGGTTCCTGTTGGGACTTTTCCATGGTTCCTGTTGGGAAAGAGGCAGCTGCCCTTTGACCCGGTTACACGTCTGCACATGCATGTTAACCTGAACATGCCTCAGCCCAGCTTCTTTATTCGTCTACAGCATCTGCTAGAGCCAAGGATGTCTCTAGGAGCCCCCACAGGGGCAGGAAAAGGTCCAGAAACCTGGAGCAGGACCCTCAAAGTCTTGAGTTGAAGGTCTTCCAGCCCTCCTTTAATCACCATCTCACCATTTGTAGCCATCCAAGGATGAGTGCAGCCAATCGGAGCCCCCTGAAAACGCTACAGTCGAGGACCTGACCCCTCTGGGGTTTCCATGACAACCAGCATCCCCTGACAATAATCCAATTTTGGACCGGGTCGTAAGGATCCTCCAGAGGGAGAGCCACCAGCGTGAACGGGTTTTCTTTCTTCTCCTGCGTTTGGTTTTTCTTTGGGGTGGGGTGGGCGAGCGAGGGGGTTAAGCGCATCGGGCGGCGCGCCTCGTCTCCTCCGGGCGCTCCGTGATCGTCGGTTTACTCGCGGCCGCTTGTTTTGACAGCGCGTCTTGCACTGTTTGGACAGCGACTCACTCGCTCCTAAACTCCGCACCCATTCGGCTCTCTCTCGTTTCCCCGTGTTTGTGCGAGGGCCCTTGGCTAATTGGGCCCCTGGCGTTCGGCCCTTCTGTTGTTTAAGTGTTGGGTGATGCTCGCGGGACGAGCCTCGCTGAACTGCGGTGGCGTGGCTCCGCGCTGGACGCCGCTCTGGTTCGTGAAGCTGAAACAACAGAGCGGGGGGGGGGGGGGCGATTACACTCACGCTGCGTCATCGTGTCAACGTCCTGTGATGGACCGCAGAGAGGGAGGAAGTGAAGCGCCGCGCTGAAGATGGAGGAGATAAGGCCGAGGCATCCTACAGGAGAGAGTTATGACCTGTAGGGTGTGTGTGAGTGTGTGTGTGCGAGTGTGTGTGTGTGTGCGAGTGTGTGTGTGTGTGTGTGTGTGTGTGACCTCGATTTAAAGCTGCTCTCCCACCTCGTCTGTGTTTGGAAGAGGAGTCAAGAGTAAAAGTTTCCAGCTCGGTTGATCAGAGTTCAGACCGTCGTGCGCGCGCCTCATCTGGTCTTACCCTCCATCTTCTCCAGCCTTCTTCTTCTTCTTCTGCGTGGTTTTTCCCTTCCACAGGAGCATCTCCGGGGCCTGTTAGGGCCGCCATTCCCCGCACACTTACACCTCCACGGAGGGAAGCGGACACTAAAGAGAGCCCAGGTTCTGGACCAGCCTTGTCTCTGGCCCCTGAGGTCCTGGGGTCAGGACCACCCACACCTCCGCTCTCCTGTGGGTTCCTCCACCTGTTCAGCATCACGTCGCCCACCTTCTGAAACATCCTACCAGGTACCCCGTCTCCTCCGTTGTGCGGTGGTGAACGACGGCCGTTAGATCCTCCTCGCGTCCTCGGCAGGTCCTGACCATCGCCTGGGTCCACGCCGGGCCCTCCGCCGCTCTCACGACCTCCCGGTAGCCACCCGCTCGTCCCGAGGGCGGCGGTCGACGGCTCCAGCCGTGAGAACGGGCTCGTCGCTATTGCCGCTCCACAAAGGAACACACGAGGTGGAGGTGGAGGCGGGTTCAGCCTCTTTTGACGGGCGAGCCCGGAGGAGGGAGGTCGGGCGCTTCCAATACCGCAATGTTGACTCTCCAATTATCCCTTCATATAGAGACAGATTCAGATGTAATGATTCTGTTTATGGAGCGATTCTTGGGGTAATACGCTGGCTTCCTGTAGGTAAATAAAACAATGGACAGATTTCACATCTGAGCAAAGAAGCGAAGGGGAAAGCCTTTGTGCGTAATTAATAACCCAAATGTAAATGTTTATATGTGACTGTCCTTTAAGAGATCCATAACCCCCCCCTCGCCCTCGCCCCCCCCCCCACCCCCATTTCAAGTTCACCGAGAGTGTACGAAAGCAAAAACACACACGTGTCAGGCATCTATTCCTATTTACCTAACTACAAGCACATTTATCCCCTAATATCATCCATGGCTGCTCCGCAGTCCCGCGCTGATTCAAAACACACTTTTGGAAGTGTTGTTCCTGGATGTGAGGATGGTCGTTGGAGACGCTCCAGCGGGAGTCTGGGGCGAAAATGAATTTCGGGTCTCCGACTGGAGGCCGGCCCGGCCTCCAAACTGTTCTCAGAATGTTTTAACGTTTGTTGTCATACTTCGTTTAGGCGGAGGGGCGCGGGCCGGGTTCCCACGCGCGCGTGCGCGAGCGCGCGCGAGCGCGATGTCTATAACGGGAAGACCCCGCTGACAGCCGCAGACAGGTGGGAAACCTCACAATCACGTATGGGCCCGCGTGTGTGTGTGAGCACACGCATGTTCAGGATGTGGGCGCATATGTGTCATACGCGTTCGTAGTCGCATGTCAGCTGGGACGTGATAGCAGCGACACGCACCAGCTCAGGCGGTGGTACCAGACAGACGCACGGACTCTGGATGTCAGATGGAATCTGGTCTAATATCCTGAAGTGGTGACGCGTGCGATGCTCAAATTGTCCCTTCAGGAGCTCCCGCTAGTCGTACGACGAGTGAACGGAACTGAGATGTGACTCAGCATCAGCGGTTCCCGTAGAGACGGGGAGAGACGGGGGCGTTTCCTGTCAACCATCAGGCGAAGGGGCGCAAACGCGGCGCGAGGGGAGGAGCTCCGGAGCTCGCTCAGACCGGGGGACCGGTGCTAGGCCTCGTCCCGACGTTTACCGCCTGAGTTCCGGGAGCGGATCGGTCGCCCGGGCTGAAGGTGGAGGCGTGGAGCGGGTAGAGCTTCCAGCGTAGCAGAAGAGTCTCGTGGGTCGTCCCACAGCTCGCCTGTTTGTGGACGATGGAGGCGATGGGCCGAAGACGCGGCTTTATTCGGCCCCTGGGGGGTTGTTGGTCCAGACGACGCGACACCCTCCGTCCATCCGTCCCGACGCCCCCGCCTGCGCCACCGGGGTCCGTCTCCTCGCGGTCGGTGGGTCGGGGAGGTGGGAAGCGCTCTCCCTTTGTGCTGCCTGCGACTCGGGAATCGGCCCGGCGAGCGCCGGCCTCCCCGGGGGGTTATTTTACGCTGAGATAAAAGAAAAACCGTGAAAGTTATCTCAAGCTCGGCTCGCATTCCAGGCTCGGAGGACTGTGCTGAGCGCTGCTCCCGCTAATGGAAGACACATTGGAGAGTCGGCTGCCTTCGTGCCAAGTGGGATTTTCTCGCCCGCGACAATCCTGGTGCAACAGTGCCCCCTGGCGGCCGGTCAGACCCGCACCCGAGGCTAAAGACCTCCTTTACCCTCCACCGTCCACCGTACGGCGAACTTCCTTCTCCGTCCCCCGGGGAGCCTCGGGGGGGGTTGAAGGCCTTCCTTAGGGCCTCCCCAGGTCCTGATTCAGGCTCTCCAGGCCACGTCAGGCGATTTCAACCCCCTCCTCCAGCAGCCGAAGGGCTCGACGGTGCCCGGCGCTGGGTGGGCGAGTCGGAGCAGACCCCGGACAACGCGTTTTCGATGCCCCGGCGAGAACGACGGCCCTCCCCTCCGCACCGACGCAACAGCTGGGTGTGTGAAGAGAGGCAGCGAGCGCAGAGGAGAAGCGAATAGTCGGGGGGGGGAGTCAAAACAGTCCAGGCCTGGCACACAAAAGGCATTTCAGGTCTGCGGGGGAAAATCGATCGCAGATGTTGCTGCCCAAACCTAAAAAGGAAATGTTTACAACCTGGTGCACCTTGTACACCAAATTGGTGCCAGCAGTCAGGCCTGGGCTTTTTTTGTTTTTTTCCCGGGATTACGTCAAAGCGGAGGATTCCACGATGGTCGAAAAGCGCCTCCAAGCACAAGCTGAAAGCAATCATCTCTCCGAGGAAGACCTGGGCTCCTCCGTCCGACCCCTTGTTTTCCCGGGGGGGGGGTTGTCGTCGTTCTTGTTGTTGTTGTCGTTGGCGAGGACCGGATCCCCTTCCGTTTTTTTCCTGACGCAGGAACCGCCTCAGTCACCACCTGTCAGGGGGGATGAAGCCACGTTTTCCTGGGATTGATTTAAAAAAAAAAAAAAAAAACCTCCATTTAGCTTGAAAAAAAGAAGTATTTAGGCTCGTAACATAACTCACGTAGAAGAATTCCTACCTGCCGTCGGACAGAATTACACGGTTTATGAGGAAGGGCCTGGAACCAGGCTGTCGTCCTATGATAACTACATCAGGCAATTACCGTCGGATTCATAACGGTATGTTAAAGGAAAGCAGCTGACTCTTCCCAGACGGCCTGCCAGGAACCTTCTGGGCCTTCCCCTGTGCCCAGAAGGTTCTCATCCGCGGCTCGCCGGACGCTGATGATTTAGCGCGACCTCCCGGGGGCCAGAGGTGGCGCCCGACGCCCCCCCCGCCGGAGCCGGACCCCTTTCGGCATCGACGATCTCAAAAAGTGAGAAAACGTGAAAAAAAAAAACCCAACATTCCAGCGCAACCGTGCGAGGCAGCGCTTCGGAAAGGGCGAATTATGGTTTGTGGGAGAGTAAAAGTGTGTTAATCGAAGGTAATAGTCAGCGAATTCCTCGTCTCTTCCGCGTTATTCGTTCGGGTTTCACAATAGAGGCTTTTTTTTTTTTTTTTTTTTTTCGAGGGGATGAACTCGATTCCCATCAGCGCTCCGCTGCAGACTAAACAGGGAACGCCGCAGCCGCGGATCGCTTTCTGGACGCACGAGGTTTCATCCGAGACGCTTTCTGAAGGGGGGGGGGGGTGGGGGGGGGTGTCAGCAGGTTGTCCAACGTGGACGTGTCCACATGTGTGAATACAGCCTCCTGAGCGCTGCATGGGAGCATCGAGGGGGGGGCACTCGCCTTCCGTGGTCCGTACGGTCGGGATGACAGCATGATTTGTGCCGAATGGCGGAGCTTTCATTGTCTCACATTTTTTGGCCGGAGTTTCAAGAGCTTAAAAGTTTTTATCTCTTCTTCAAGGTTTTCCTCCGGTGACATCATAGAAAGTGGATTTAATAACTTTAAAAAATAAATAAATAAAAAATCAAATTAAGCTTTCACACTCGTCCATCTGGACCGCACATCCTCCTGGAACGCTCCCTCAATTAATCAAAACATTAGCTGGCGATATTGACCATCGAACAACGATGAGAGATGGCGGCGGCGGCGTCCGCCAGCGCGCGCCGCCAGGGTAAACACGAGCTTGTTCCTCGATGTAAAACACATCTGTCTCCTCGAACATTGCTGCGAGGCTCCGTCAGACAGTAAAGGGAGGATGGGCTCCCCGGCGGGACGGTCCCGACAGCCCCGCTTCCACCTGTTTTATGTCACGCCGCTGCCGCCGGTCGCCTTCGCCACGACGCCGCGTTGAGCTCGTTGGCCTCACAACCAGCGTGGTTGTGTCCCGGCTCGTTTTTATCGACGCCGCGGTATCTCTGAATACGATGATCTCAGGAAAGTCCTGGAATCCCACCTGGTGGAGCGCTCAGGAGCGCTCCGGGGACCTCCTCCGGGTAGCGAAACCTGAGCCCCGGCCTCTGCTTCATCCGCTCAACGCGCCCGATTCAGCGCGGAACCGTAAATAAACCCGGCAGCGACAACATCCGGAAGGGCCCGGTACCGCCGAGCCGTCGAGTACTGCCGTTAAAGTCGCCCGTTCCTGGGCTGAGGTATGCGCGCGCGCGTGGGTCCAGCACCCCCTCCGCCGCCTTGAATCAAAACCTCCACCCATTACAGACGCGGGCGGTTAAAAACAGTGGGTAGCTGAGCAGAGCGGAGGCATTTATAATGCCAGGAAACAAAAGCCAGAGCGCGAGCGAGTTTCCATTTCCCTGATCTTGCCCGAGTTGTCGGATACGTGGCGCGACGGCGCCCCCTACCGCCGCCGCTGGTACTGCAGCTCAACTCCAATTACCAGTAACACGCTTGAAGGTATGGCGAAAATGCGCGAGTGCGTTTTTTTTTTTTATCTCTGACAGATTGCGAGTTTAACTTTCCGACCCTAATAACGTCACAAACACCTCGCGCTGCTTTACCCTTTCTGCCAAAATAAAACAGAAAGTACCTGAACTCCCCGTCGCTCTCTGCCAGGTTCGCGCTTTCCTCTTATCTTCGCTATCTAAAGCGCTCAGGCGGGAGTCGAGCTTTAGGGGTCGTTCGAGGTGAAGAGAGTCTCCGTCTCTGGCGAGGCCGGTAGCTGCCAAGACCCTCCTCCGCCGAGCAAGGCCCCCGAAACCCCCGACACCTAACCCCCGCGCGTGTTTACCCACACGGCCCTTAAACATTTACATACCCATCCAAACAGTGTCAGGACGAACGAAACCACATCGCCCCCCACGCTCTGGTTCGCATTAGCGCCGTTCACGAGGGGGGGGGGGGGACTAACGTCCCGAAACGTCCGCAGCGATCAAGTTGACAAAACCGAAGCGGCGAACGTAGCGTACACAAGAGGACGCGGCGGTAAACAGCAGCTGGAGGAGCTGGAGCAGGCTCGGATCTCCAGGACCGTGCATTTAGTCTCGGGTTCTGGTCCACAAACAACCGGGCAAACGAGACAAATACCCCCCCCCCCCCCACCACCCCCCCGGCCCTCGTAAATATCTCGTGAACGCTCCCCATTCACGGCGAAACCCCCACGTGGTCCCGTTTAGGGCCCGCAGGAGCTACTCTTGGAGAGAGTGTCACACAAGTCGAGGCTCGCGGTCTCACTTTTTTTTTTAAACGCTCACATCCTGGTCTTAAATATCCGTAATGTGTTTTCGCTGGCCGCGGCGGCGGCGGCGGCGGCGGGCCGTAAAAAAGCGCCGTCCTCGTCGCGCCCATAATTGTTCTATTAATAACAGCCGTAACTCCCGGGGCCGCTCCTGCGCGGGAAGGTGAGACTGTATTTATTGTTTGAAGACGTGACCCCCGTTTTCCAGCCGCCGCGCGCCGTTAATCTCCGGCTGCGCCTCCGCCAGGCCCGCCGTGACCCCCCCGGGGGCCGCCGCCGCCGCCATCGACCCCGCGGACCTCGCGGCGTACGTGCACGCGCCTCTTCGGGGAAGGCCTCGGTCGAGGCCCTGACCTCAAACTGGGTCTTTCGTCCCCCGACGCGAGGTCCTCCCGGAGGTTTTCCCCTTTTTTGACGTAAACGTCCGTTAACAACGGGATCAGCGTCGCTAAACACGCCCCCATTTTGTGTCTGGGGGGGGGGGCGGTCCCAGGTTTGAGTTTTATACCGCAAACGCCCACTCGGGGGCGATCAAACGCTCTGGCGTCAGGTTTAAGGTGGGGGGAGGGGCTCTTTCGCTTCATGGTCAAAGAGTTTATTTTTCAGCCTTTTATTGATACCGAAGTGACTCATCCAGAGTTTTCCGCACCCTCGTAATCCGCGAGGGCCTTAAACGTTCGACGCATATGCGACCCAAGTGGACGAGCGTAAGGGGGGGGGGCGAGCGCGTGGTTTCGTGCAAAGTCAGCGTCCTTAATATCTGGGATTAACTCCGCCGCCCCGCTCCAATCGCGCCGGGACCGTTAATGAAACCCCGCGCCCGAAGTAAATCCCGAACTCAGAGCTCCTCGTCGGGCGAGCTCCAGGATGGAAACTGGAATCTACGGTTTGGTGAAGGCCCGTGATTGATTTTATGTTCTCCGCGGTGTCGCTGGATCCGCGGTTCCTCACCCCCCCCCCTTCGTCCCCGACAGAATTTGCATCCCGCGCATGACTCCGAAAGTTTCAGATCGGGATTAGGGGAAAAAAAAAAAAAAAGGGGGGGTTTTGGTTTTCATTAGCTATGTAAAAACGCAGGCTGCTATCGTGACTCCGGTCCGCGTCGTTCTTTATCGGCGTGTAATCGAAACCACAACATTTTCCGAACGGAGCAACAGCTGCTGGTGCAAACAAATTCGATTTAACAGGCTTTTTTTTTTTTTTTTTTTTTTTCGTATTTTCTCCATTAAAATCTAATTTGGTTTAAAACATCCCACGGATTTTTCGAAGGCGCGGGTTCAAGAGGCCCCGCCCCCCTGCGAAGAGCTGGCGCCGCAGCCAATCGGAGAGGCGCCGATCGACCCCGCGTCGAAGGCGCGGCGCGTCGCTTGTCGTTTGGACAGCTCGCGTTCGGCCCAGCGACGAAAGTTCCCGAAGACGCGACCGAGCAGAAAATGGGAGTTAAGCCGAGCTGGTGTTGATCCAGGTTTACGCCCCCCCGAACATCAAAGACGCAGGCCGTCGTGCTTTGATCTTCACAGCCGAAGAAAACAAGCCAGAGAGCCCAGAGACAACAAGCACGCCCCCCCCACGGTGCGTTCAGGGACACCGAGGACGCGGACGCCGCTCCTCCCGAAGGCCTCGCCGGTCCCCCGGGCTCGTTCGGATCAGAACCTCCTCCTCCTCTGAGCGTTTGGGTCCACAGGTGCTGCAGGTGTCTGGTTACCCCCCCCCCCCAGTAGACTCTCCCGTCTGCGGAGTGTGAATCTACAGCCTGCTGTTGACGTGTTTTATCCCGGCTGTTTCCTCCAGCAGGCCCCGCGCCTCCAGCCCCCCCTCGCACACACACACACACACACACTCACACACACACACACACACACACACTCTGCTGCAGAGACCTGCATCATCTGCACTCAATCACAATAATTATTCCAAGAAACGCGCTGCGAGAGGTGAGGGGAACGAAGCGCAGAGGCACCATCGCCTCCCTCCAGTCGGGATTCGTCATCGCTGCCTTTGGGGGCGGGGCCAGGCAGGATGGCCCCGCCCCCAAAGGCCCCCCCGAAGGCCCCCTTGCGCACCTCCTCCTGCGTTCCTCCGAGCTTTTCCAGGCAGGACGTCGACGACTCATCGGGCTCCGGAAGTTCGTCGGAGCGCCGTCAGCTCCGGGCCCGGAGGTCAGAGGTTACAAACGCCCCCCCCACACACACACACACACACTGTTAATAAGACATCAAGTGAGTCAGTGGACGCGCGTCCTCGTCCCTTCCCTTTTTCTGTTTTTTTTTCGTCCTCCCGCCGCTCGCGTGTTTGTTTTGGGTCGCGTCAGGGATGATCGTGATTCGCCGGTCGGGCCAGAACGAGGATTTACTCGCGGCGTTTGTCGATCTACGATCGGGTCAGCACGCCGCCGTCCTCGTCCGAGCGTTCCCGAGTCTCTCTAGCGCCGGGGAAGCAGACAGGAAGTTGAAAAGCCTCCTTGAACGCGTGTCAAACAGTGGTAATGCGACCGGAGGAGAAGCTCCTCCCCCCTGGGGGGAGGGGGGTGAGGAGGGGGACGGAGGAGGTCGGCCTCGGCGTCCCGCCGCGCTCCTCCTCGAGAGGACGGCGGCTCAGACGGGCCGTAAATCCACGGTGGACGGCGAAGCGTGTAACGGGGGCCAAAGTGGAAAACACATAAAACGAGGGGGGAGACGGGGGGGGGGGGGGGGGGGGGGGGGGGGTAGTCCTGGAGGCAACAAGAGTCCAGGCCTCATTTCTGGGGGTGTCTGCGATCAGGGGGGGTCGAGGGGGAGCTCCTCATTAACGTGTCCCTTCTCTCGTCCCTTCTCTCGTCCCTTCTCTCGTCCCTTCTCTCGTCCCTTCCTTCATCCTTCCCTCGTCCCTTCCTCTCGTCCCTTCTCTCGTCCCTTCCCTCGTCCTTCTCTCGTCCCTTCCCTCGTCCCTTCCCTCGTCCCTCTTCTCCCTTCCCTCGTCCCTTCTCTCGTCCCTTCCCTCGTCCCTTCTCTCGTCCCTTCCCTCGTCCCTTCTCTCGTCCCTTCCCTCGTCCCTTCTCTCGTCCCTTCTCTCGTCCCTTCTCTCGTCCCTTCCCTCGTCCCTTCCTCATCCTTTCTCGTCCCTCTTCTCCCTTCCCTCGTCCCTTCTCTCGTCCTTCCCTCATCCCTTCTCTCGTCCCTTCCCTCGTCCTTCTCTCGTCCCTTCTCTCGTCCCTTCTCTCGTCCCTTCTCTCGTCCCTTCCCTCGTCCCTTCCCTCGTCCCTTCCCTCGTCCCTCTTCTCCCTTCCCTCGTCCTCTCTCCCTTCCCTCATCCCTTCTCTCGTCCCTTCTCTCGTCCCTTCTCTCGTCCCTTCCCTCATCCCTTCTCTCGTCCCTTCTCTCGTCCCTTCTCTCGTCCCTTCCCTCGTCCCTTCCCTCGTCCCTTCACTCGTCCCTCTTCTCCCTTCCCTCGTCCCTTCTCTCGTCCCTTCCCTCATCCCTTCTCTCGTCCCTTCCCTCGTCCCTTCTCTCGTCCCTTCTCTCGTCCCTTCCCTCGTCCCTTCTCTCGTCCCTTCTCTCGTCCTTCCCTCATCCCTTCTCTCGTCCCTTCTCTCGTCCCTTCTCTCGTCCCTTCCCTCGTCCCTTCCTCGTCCCTTCACTCGTCCCTCTTCTCCCTTCCCTCGTCCTTCCCTCGTCCCTTCCCTCGTCCCTTCTCTCGTCCTTCCCTCATCCCTTCTCTCGTCCCTTCTCTCGTCCCTTCTCTCGTCCCTTCCCTCGTCCCTTCCCTCGTCCCTTCTCTCGTCCCTTCCCTCATCCCTTCTCTCGTCCCTTCCCTCATCCCTTCTCTCGTCCCTTCTCTCGTCCCTTCTCTCGTCCCTTCCCTCGTCCCTTCCCTCGTCCCTTCCCTCGTCCCTCTTCTCCCTTCCCTCGTCCCTTCCCTCGTCCCTTCCCTCATCCCTTCTCTCGTCCCTTCCCTCGTCCCTTCTCTCGTCCCTTCTCTCGTCCCTTCCCTCGTCCCTTCCCTCGTCCCTTCTCTCGTCCCTTCCCTCATCCCTTCTCTCGTCCCTTCTCTCGTCCCTTCTCTCGTCCCTTCCCTCGTCCCTTCCCTCGTCCCTTCACTCGTCCCTCTTCTCCCTTCCCTCGTCCCTTCTCTCGTCCCTTCCCTCATCCCTTCTCTCGTCCCTTCCCTCGTCCCTTCTCTCGTCCCTTCTCTCGTCCCTTCCCTCGTCCCTTCCCTCGTCCCTTCTCTCGTCCCTTCCCTCATCCCTTCTCTCGTCCCTTCCCTCGTCCCTTCTCTCGTCCCTTCTCTCGTCCCTTCCCTCGTCCCTTCCCTCGTCCCTTCCCTCATCCCTTCTCTCGTCCCTTCCCTCGTCCCTTCTCTCGTCCCTTCTCTCGTCCCTTCCCTCGTCCCTTCCCTCGTCCCTTCTCTCGTCCCTTCTCTCGTCCCTTCCCTCGTCCCTTCCCTCGCCCTTCCTCACCCCTTCCCTCATCCCTTCCCTCATCCCTTCTCTCGTCCCTTCTCTCGTCCCTTCCCTCGTCCCTCTTCTCCCTTCCCTCGTCCCTTCTCTCGTCCCTTCCCTCGTCCCTTCCCTCGTCCCTTCTCTCGTCCCTTCCCTCGTCCCTTCACTCGTCCCTCTTCTCCCTTCCCTCGTCCCTTCTCTCGTCCCTTCTCTCGTCCCTTCCCTCGTCCCTTCCCTCGTCCCTTCCCTCGTCCCTTCACTCGTCCCTCTTCTCCCTTCCCTCGTCCCTTCCCTCGTCCCTTCCCTCGTCCCTTCACTCGTCCCTTCCCTCGTCCCTTCCTCGTCCCTCTTCTCCCTTCCCTCGTCCCTTCCCTCGTCCCTTCTCTCATCCCTTCTCTCGTCCCTTCCCTCGTCCCTTCTCTCGTCCCTTCCCTCGTCCCTTCCCTCGTCCCTCTTCTCCCTTCCCTCGTCCCTTCCCTCGTCCCTTCTCTCATCCCTTCTCTCGTCCCTTCCCTCGTCCCTTCTCTCGTCCCTTCCCTCGTCCCTTCACTCGTCCCTCTTCTCCCTTCCCTCGTCCCTTCCCTCGTCCCTTCCCTCGTCCCTTCCCTCATCCCTTCCTCGTCCCTTCCTCGTCCCTCTTCTCCCTTCCCTCGTCCCTTCCCTCGTCCCTTCCCTCGTCCCTTCCCTCGTCCCTTCCCTCATCCCTTCTCTCGTCCCCTCGCTCGTCCCTTCCCTCGTCCCTTCCCTCATCCCTTCTCTCGTCCCTTCCCTCGTCCCTTCTCTCGTCCCTTCCCTCGTCCCTTCCTCGTCCCTTCTTTCGTCCCTTCCCTCGTCCCTCTTCTCCTTTCCTCGTCCCTTCCCTCGTCCCTCTTCTCCCTTCCCTCGTCCCTTCTCTCGTCCCTCTTCTCCCCTCCCTTGTCCCTTCCCTCGTCCCTCTTCTCCCCTCCCTCGTCCCTTCCCTCGTCCCTTCCCTCTGTCGGACCACCACATCGTTTATCGCCCCATCCGACCTCTCCGTCTCCTCCTCTTCGGGACGTTTCGCCCCACCAGACCAGGGCGCCATCGAGACCCCGAGGAAGCAGGAAACGTTGCTGGCAGCGTCTCCCAGACGCGCTCGTAATTGTCCTCGTGAATTCTCGCTCTGACAGGTGTGTTTTGTTCTCTCGGAGGCTCTTTTTTTTTCACATTTCTGGAGCTGGACTCTTTTGATGGACCGGTTAAAACGGGGGCCAGCGAAGCAGCGCGCGTCGGGGGCCAAGTGTAAATAAAAAACCCCTGACAGGGTGTAGGAATGTCTCACTAATGCCCAGACTCAACACACATTCATAAAAACCGGTGCCAACACAATCTGAGTTAGTGTGTGCTCCGGGGTGGCGGTCATTTTTTTTTTTTTTTTTTTTTTTTTTGAAAAATTGCTTGCATACATAAATCTGAACTTTGTGGTTTTGGGTTTCGTGAAATTAATTGTTTGGAATCCAGCAGCAGACTCGCTGTTCCCTCCCTCCCTCCCTCGCTTTTTTTTTTTTTTTTGTGTGTTTCCTCCGAACTGGCTCTCTGACACGTTGACCCAAGCTGGCCCCGAGGAAAGCATGAGCACCGGCGGTCCGCCACTTCTGCTCCAGCGACGCGCAACATCTGCGGCACTGACGCATGAGGGGACGCTCGACATCCATCACAAAGTCGTTAAAACTCGATTATTGACGTGTCGGTGCTGGACGAGGGGGGGACACAGCCTGTCCAATGCTGACCCCTGCTGGTCCAGAGACGGACTGTTCACCCGTGGGAGCCCAATCCTTGACCTTTGCTGCTTCATATTTTAACCGCCGTCGTGTTTAACCACCAAATGTGTAACACTAAATCCGGCTCTTATTTTTTCTCACATCAAAGGCCTTGACGTCTGAGAACATTAAGACCACATTGTGACCAGAGACCTTCCATAAATCGACCGACATTCGGCTCGAGCTGATCCAAAATGATCAGTACCATGACCGAAGAGCGGTGGTTTTAATCACGAATGGCACAGAAAATGAAAAATAATATATTACGTGGATTGCTCAAGTCTCTGGAGACGTCCAAATTATTAAGCGAGCTGAGCTTGAGGTTGGGAACCAGTTGCCAAATGCCTCACATTAACCAGTGTTTACTGGTAATATAATATAATTTCAGCAACCGGAGCACAGGCGGAGCACCTGTGGTCGGATTTAAACGACTGGATTAAAACGAGCGCTTCTAACAAACAAGTTCAGACAGAAAACCTCTTGTTTTTCTCCAGTTTCCAGAAAAAAAACGAATAAATTTAGTCGTTCGATCTTTCGAAACGCCGGCGCTTCAGCTGCCCGGAGATCGTTTCTTGGCCACCGCCGATAACTTAGTTCCCGTGGACAGTAAACAGGGGTCGTCCAGGGTTGACCTTGGACGCCCCTGGACAGGAGGCGTCTCTCAGGGGACTTGTGGTGTGACGCGGAGCGTCCCCGGAGGACAAACGATCGTCCGCTGGGACGTTTGGGGGTCAACCCTCCATCAGCCCGACTGGAAGCAGCCGATCCAGGGCCTTTGAGGAAGCTGCTCCAGAGGGCCCTTTATCGGAGTTGATGCTCCACAGGGCTCCCTGAAGGGCGCCTAATCACGCACCATCACCTGGACAGGTGCCTGTCCGCTCTTTGAGGACACCCAAGGTCGCCGTTAATACCCCGGCGGCGCTCCAGAGGGCCGCCTGGCACCCCGGGGGTTAACTCTGGAGCTCCGGCGCCCTAGAAGCTCTCGCTTGCGGACGGTTTTTAAAGATTTGGCTGTGTTCTCGCCCACATTTTCCATGTTTTGCTCGACGGGGAGAGTCCAGCCTACTGCCCCCCCTCCCCGGTCCACACGCCCTCCCCGAACCACAGCTTTCATTAGTCGCCGAACGAGCGCCCGCTTGGACGTGTTTTGGGCGAGAGCTAATGAAAAAGCGTGTTTCTGCCGCCCGCAGGCGCAAAATGAGCGCCGCGCTCCGAGGCGCCGGGCCTCAAAAGGTCAGCAGCATCCCTCCAACCTCGTCATCTCCTCCGTTTCGCCCTCAATCAAACCTGTTGTCTGCCCCTCCCTCCCTGAGTGACCCCTCACCTACTTATTGACTCCGCCCCTTTCCTTCAAAATAAAAAACTCAGCACTATTTTATAGATTTATTTTTATATATTACTAACAATTTTAAATCTTTTTATTCCAATTGTTGCAGTATATTTGTCACCAGCAGAGGGAGCCAAACCCCAGCAGCGCTTTTGAGTCACTTTAAACAAAATAAACGCACTTCTACTTTATTATATATGATTTTTAACTACACTTAACCTTTAAAATCTTGCATATTTGTGACTAAACTTACTTTTTAATTCATGTTGTGCTGCAAAGATCTAGTTAAAAGTATAATTTAAACTGTTTTTGGTCCTCAACACTGATGAAAGTTAAAAAAAAAAAACCTTTAAGAAACGAGAAATAACGATTAAAGATCGATCATTTCAGATACATCAACTCGAAGAACGACTGCACCCGTCCAAAAGAGGATGTTCAAAAATGCTGTTTATTTTAAAAAACACAAAAGAAGACCCGCCGTGATGAGCTCAGCCTCGTGAACGCAACCATCGGATGAAATAAATAAATATCAGAAACATTCGCCAGAACAGAACAAACGGGAAAAAACAAATAAAATAAAATAAAATAAAACCCGGCGGAGGTTCCTCGGGAAGAAAATCCGAGCTTGGAAGGGACGAGGGAGGACGCCGTGGAACTGGTTTCCAGACAGAACCAGTTCCATCTGTGGTTCGGGGGTGCGCCGACGTCGCCTCGGTAGTTTTTCATATTCAGCAAATTTAAGAAAAAAAAGAAAAAAAAATTAGTTTGTCAGAAATGAAGAGCTGCCGTGGTCGTCGGTGCCTCGGAAAAACCCCCGCCGGCGACCCCGACGCGTCTCCCACGGGCGGTGAATCGAGCCCTCCCGTTTTAAAGGGGTGTTCCGCCCGCCGCGGCCCTCTCGGCTCCGCCCGCCGCGGCCGAAAGGCGAGGAGAGCCGAGGCGCCGCCGTTTGACGTGGACTCGGCCTCTGAGAACCTTCGCGCGCCGATTTACGCACTCGTCAGTGCTGGTCACGAACCCGACCCGTTTGCAGCTTGCAGACTACAAGAACCTACAGAACATTGATCCACAGGCTGAAGAGCACCTGAACTCACCTGAACTCAGCGCGCTCTTCTGGACCAGGGGTCTCCAGGTCCCCCCCAGGGGTCTCCAGGTCCCCTCCAGGGGTCTCCAGGTCCCCCCCAGGGATCCCCAGGTCCCCCCAGAGGGCCGTGAGGCTGCAGGTTCTGGTCCAACCCAGCAGCAGCAGCACCAGACTGGACTCACTTCATCAACTCATCTGAGTCTCCAACAGCTGACTGGTCAAACTGGGTGAGCTGGACTGGTGGGACCAGAACCTGCAGCCTCACGGCCCCTTGGGGGGGACCTGGAGACCCCTGGTCCAGATCAGGGGCCTCTGAGTCCAGTCCTCAGGGGCTGGAATCCGGACGGGTTTTCTGCTTTACCAGGTGGATCGATCCCTTATGGGGTGAAGCAGAAGCAGATTTCCACCTGGTAGATCACAAAACCCGACCCGGATCCCGGCCCTTTGCGGACCGGGCTCCGATGCCTGTGTTCTAGAGCAGTGGTCCCCAACCCCCAGTCCGTGGATCAGTCGGTACCGGTCCGTGGATCAACTGGTACCGGGCCACCAAGAAATAATTCATTATTTCCGTTGTGTTCATTATCCGAGTCTGAACAATCTTTCAAAATAAAAGATTGTTCATCTTTCATTCTGAAAGATTTTTCAGATCGCTCAGACAATCTTTCAAAATAAAAGATTGTTCATCTTTCATTCTGAAAGATTTTTCAGATCGCTCAGACAATCTTTCAAAATAAAAGATTGTTCATCTTTTATTTTCAGACTCAGATAACAATCTTTTATTTTGAAAAACGACCGGATTCTCTCGGTTACATCTCGGTCACGCGAGCGCTCAAAAGCATCAGAATGAGTAAAAAACAGACGTGGAAAGTTTCTCTTTGAAGGGGAAAAGGCCCAGATTTAGATTTAGGTCTGACATATTCACAATCTGTGTGACCCCGCCCCCCCCGTCCAAGATGATGAAAGGTTGGGGACCGCTGATCTAGATCAAAGACTCTGGCGGGGGGGGGGCGGAGCTGGACGCGGTCCTGGAGACGAAGGCGTCAATACTGGGAATTCCTGTCACGCTGGACAGCTTAAGAGGCCGATGACGCAACGCGGCCCGGCCTCCCGTCCTCGGGCTAATCCCCCTGACCCGGCGGGGGCGGCGCCGGTCCAGAACCGGGGCTGAGGTAAGAGGTGTCGTGTGCAAAATGAACCCGCGTCCTGTTGGCACCTGGGGGGGGCAGGGGGCGGGGCTTTGACCTGGATGAGAGCGGCGAACTAAGAGACCGACGGGACCGCGCCCGGGCGGGGAAACGCCTCTCAGCCTTTGTGGTGTCAGATCAAAGAGATTTTCACCTTTGATCTGATCAAAGACACCCCCCACCCCCGCCCCCTTCGCAGACGCCCCCGAGCGCCCTCAGGTCCCCTTAGTGTCTCCCAGCCTTCCCCCTAACGCGACGTTTGTTCGTTAAGAGCTCGTTAACGGAGAAAACGTACGAAAAAAAAAAAAACGAGACCCCGACGTTCATCTGCTTTTCTCTCCGCCCATCAGGCGGCGGAAACGAAAGTATTGCACTGGCTTGTGTCTGTGGATGGACGACCGTCGTATAAATAAGGAGAACGGAACGGCGATACGCAATAACATTAATATCAACGCTAACAGAGACGCCGGGCCCGGGGCTCCGCCCCTTTTCGCCGCCCAAAGGCTCCGCCCCCTCCTTTCACCACTGCTGCCAGCTGAAGTCGTCGTTGGAGCCGAAGACCAGGAAGAAGCCCAGGATGGTCCCGAAGATCACCACGTTACCGGTGAGCACCAGCGCGCACGCCCCCCAGGCGATCTGTGGAGGAGCAGGAGGCTGGTTTAATCTGGGGGGGCCGGTTTAATCTGGGGGGCGGGTTTAATCTGGGGGGGGGGTTTAATCTGGGGGGGGGTTAATCTGGGGGGCTGGTTTAATCTGGGGGGACTGGTTTAATCTGGGGGCTGGTTTAATCTGGGGGGCTGGTTTAATCCGGGGGGGCTGGTTAGGTTCAATCTGAGGGGGGGCTGGTTAGGTTTAATCTGAGGAGACTGGTTTAATCTGAGGGGGGGTGACTGGTCAGGAGACTGGTTTGATCTGGGGGGGGGCTGGTTAGGAGACTGGTTTAATCTGAGGGGGGGTGACTGGTCAGGAGACTGGTTTGATCTGGGGGGGGGGCTGGTTAGGAGACTGGTTTAATCTGAGGGGGGGTGACTGGTCAGGAGACTGGTTTGATCTGGGGGGGCTGGTTAGGAGACTGGTTTAATCTGAGGAGACTGGTTTAATCTGGGGGGGTGACTGGTCAGGAGACTGGTTTAATCTGAGAATGTGAGGAGACTGGTTTAATCTGAGGAGACTGGTTTAATCTGAGGGGAGGGACTGGTCAATTTTAATCTCGGGGGGGTTGACTGGTTAGGAGACTGGTTTAATCTGAGGGGTGACTGGTCAAGAGATTGGTTTAATCTGAGAATGTGAGGAGACTGGTTTAATCTGAGGAGACTGGTTTAATCTGAGGGGGGAGGGACTGGTCAAGTTTAATCTTGGGGGTGGTTGACTGGTTAGGAGACTGGTTTAATCTGAGGAGACTGGTGTAATCTGAGGAGACTGGTGTAATCTGAGGGGGGAGGGACTGGTCAGGTTTAATCTTGGGGGTGGTTGACTGGTTAGGAGACTGGTTTAATCTGAGGAGACTGGTGTAATCTGAGGAGACTGGTGTAATCTGAGGGGGGAGGGACTGGTCAAGTTTAATCTTGGGGGTGGTTGACTGGTTAGGAGACTGGTTTAATCTGAGGAGACTGGTGTAATCTGAGGGGGGAGGGACTGGTCAAGTTTAATCTCGGGGGGTGACTGGTTAGGAGACTGGTTTAATCTGAAGAATTGGTTTAATCTGAGGGGGGGCGGGCCTGGACGTACCACTTCGGCTCTGGCGAAGATGACGGGGAGGCCGAAGGCGGAGATGACGATGCCCGTCGTGAGGAAGATGGCGAGCTCTTTGCAGGCGTTGGAGGCGGAGTCGGTGTCGTCGACGACCCTCCGGGAGACGCAGTAGGGGATGGGCGAGAGGATGTAGAAGAAGAGCAGGAACAGGGGCCAGTACGTGCTGCACACACACGCCCCAGACCATCAGGGGGTCCCACGCACGTGTGTGTGTGTGTGTGTGTGTGTGTGTGTGTGTGTGTGTGTGTGTGTGTGTGTGTGTACTCACTCATAAACAGGCAGGGCACATCCCAGCATGAGGAACATGAGGCCAACGGCTCCTCCAAAGGACAGGCTGATGAGAGCTTCGGACGGAAGAAAAGGATCACATCCATCACTCTGCACGGCGAGACCCTCACACACACACACACACACACACACACACACACACTCACACACACACACACTCACACACACACTCTCACACACACACACTCACACACTCACACACACACTCTCACACACACACACTCACACAATCATGTGATGCATCTGCTGATTTCACGTGTTCACAGCCACATTCACGGTGCAGGTCACGGAGGTGCCTGGCGTGTGTGTGTGCGCGTGCGTGCGTGCGTGTGTGTTCGCGGGCACGCGCACGGGCTCGCGCGCGTCCCACGGATCCTCTGAAGTCAGGTGCAGCTAGCGTTAGCATCCCGGCTGTAATTACCCCGTTATTAAGGCATTATTACTGCCGCGGGGGGGTGCTGATGCGATGGGGCCCCCCGACCGGGCCCGTGTGCGGCTAAAGCCCGCAGGAAGGCGGCGGTTCGGGTGTTTTAAGGGAGCTAAAATCCCCGCTAACGCCGGCCCAAACACAAAGTACTTAGCTCGCGCGGCGCCGGGGATGCGCGCACCTCGGGGGGATTAAAGTTCGACCGCCGCGGGTTCGAAAGGGGCCTCAAAGGGCGCCCTTCGTACCTTTGATCCCAGCCATTTCTGGACGGCAGCTCGAGTCCCGGTGGCGACGACAGTGCCGATGCTCGACGGTCGGTCCCGAACCAACAACCCTGCCCCTCGCGCTGCCTTCACGGCCGGCCGGGAAACCGCGTACACGTCGCCCGAACGCACCGCAGCGATTTTCAAAACGGGTGATTAGTTAATAAAAACTTGGACTTTCGAGGGGATAAAATACCGCAAAATAAAATGCTGAGCAGTAAAGTGTATTTGGGTGACGATGAAACACCGCTTTTTGTGCTTTTGTGTTGCTAAACGCTCTGTGTTCAGCGCGAAAAAGTTTTTTTTTTTTTTACTTCATGGTTACCAACATTTATTCACATAACGAGACTGTTTTAAAAAAAAACGCCATCGCGGAACGTTTCGAGCCTGAGTTTCCGATCAATAAAGCGACTATCGATCTGTCGATCCACGCGTCAGAGCAGCAGCGCGCAAATTTACCGCACGCAGATTCGGAGCGTGAACGCACCACCTCATACGTCATCGCCGTCTAAAATACGCAATCGGGAAAAAAAAAAAAAAAGTTCCACAAATGCGATTAAATATTATTTAAGAGTGAGGTTTTGATTTGATAGACAAATGTTTGTGTTTAATCGTGTTTCGTTGCGTTTTTGTGTGACGTCAGGTCGAACTCTGCGTCGACCCGGACGCCGACGGCTCCATTTCCGCGACCGTGGGTGAACGATGGCGGCGGCGGCGGCGGCGGCCTCGGCCTCGCTGTGGTCCGAGGTGAACCGCTGCGGGCAGGGCGGCGACTACAGCCGGGCCCTGAAGGCCCTCACCAAGAGTAAGCGGGTCCGGGGGGGGTTCGGGTTCGGTTCGGGTTCGGTTCGGGGGTCGGGAAGCGTGTCGGCTGGGCTCGTCCAGCTGTTAGCTCGCTGGCTAGGCTAACGGGTTCTGGTCGGTTCTGGACTCCCGGTCCGGGTTCCCGAACCGGGTTCGGGCCTCGACCGGCCCGGTGGGGTCGTGCGACCCGGGTAGGGGGGGGTGGTGGGAGCCGCGGAGGGCTGAGGAGGGTGAGGGTGGTCGGGCACCGGACCAGTGACGTGTCCCTAACTGGGACCGAGCCTCCACCAGTATCTAACTGGGACCGAGCCTCCACCAGTATCTAACTGGGACTGGGTAGAGCCTCTACCAGTATCTAACTGGGACTGGGACCGAGCCTCCACCAGTATCTAACTGGGACCGAGCCTCCACCAGTATCTAACTGGGACCGAGCCAGTATCTAACTGGGACCGAGCCTCCACCAGTATCTAACTGGGACTGAGTCAGTATCTAACTGGGACCGAGCCTCCACCAGTATCTAACTGGGACCGAGCCTCCACCAGTATCTAACTGGGACTGGGACTGAGCCTCCACCAGTATTTAACTGGGATTGGGACTGAGCCTCCACCAGTATTTAACTGGGACTGGGACCGAGTCTCCACCAGTATTTAACTGGGACCGAGCCTCCACCAGTATCTAACTGGGACCGAGCCAGTATCTAACTGGGACCGAGCCTCCACCAGTATCTAACTGGGACCGAGCCTCCACCAGTATCTAACTGGGACCGAGCCTCCACCAGTATCTAACTGGGACCGAGCCTCCACCAGTATCAAACTGGGACCGAGCCTCCACCAGTATCAAACTGGGACCGAGCCTCCACCAGTATCAAACTGGGACCGAGCCTCCACCAGTATCTAACTGGGACCGAGCCTCAACCAGTATCTAAATGGGACTGAGCCTCCACCAGTATCTAACTGGGACCGAGCCTCCACCAGTATCTAACTGGGACCGAGCCTCAACCAGTATCTAACTGGGACCGAGCCTCCACCAGTATCTAACTGGGACCGAGCCTCAACCAGTATCTAACTGGGACCGAGCCTTCACCAGTATCTAACTGGGACCGAGCCTCCACCAGTATCTAACTGGGACCGAGCCTCCACCAGTATCTAACTGGGACCGAGCCTCCACCAGTATCTAACTGGGACCGAGCCTCCACAGTATCTAACTCGGACCGAGCCTCCACCAGTATCTAACTGGGACCGAGCCTCCACCAGTATCTAACTGGGACCGAGCCAGTATCTAACTGGGACCGAGCCTCCACCAGTATCTAACTGGGACCGAGCCTCCACCAGTATCTAACTGGGACCGAGCCAGTATCTAACTGGGACCGAGCCTCCACCAGTATCTAACTGGGACTGGGTAGAGCCTCTACCAGTATCTAACTGGGACTGAGCCTCCACCAGTATCTAACTGGTCCTGGCCCTCCACCAGTCCCTAACTGGTCCTGGCCCTCCACCAGTCCCTCACTGGTGCTGGTCCCAGTCCCCCCAGTTGCTGCTCTCACCACCGTCCTCTCCTCTCGTAGTCCTGCACGACAACAAGGACGACGTGACGGCGCTCCACTGCAAAGTGGTCTGCCTGGTCCAGAACGGGAGCTTCAAGGAGGCCCTGAACGTCATGAACACCCACTCCAAGCTCCTGTCCAGGTAACCCGGCGACCCTCGACCCCCCCTCGCGGCCCCCCCCGGCGGAGCGCGACTGACCGGCGCTTTGGTCCTCAGCGAGGTCGTGTTCGAGAAGGCGTACTGTGAATACCGGCTCAACAGGGTGGAGAGCTCCCTGAGGACCATCGAAGGGGCTCCCGAGCAGACCGACAAGCTGAAGGAGCTCTACGGCCAAGTGGTGAGGCTGCCCCCCTCGGTCTCCCCCCGCCCCCTCCCTCGGTGTCCATTTCGTCCGGCGGGGTCGGAGTCCGGTCCTCGAGGGCCGGGATCCGGGGCCAGGTTTTCCGATTTACCAGGTATCTGGTGGAGCAGATTTCCACCTGGTGGGTCAGAAAACCCGGATCCCGGCCCTCGAGGACCGGACTCCCGACACCTGTCATTTAGTCAGGGGGGGTCTGACCGGGGCGCTGTGTGTGTGTCTGTGTGTGTGTGTGTGTGTGTGTGTCCCAGCTGTACAGGTTGGAGCGCTACGGCGAGTGCAGCTCCGTCTACACGGACCTGATCAGGAACTCTCAGGACGAGTACGAGGAGGAGCGGAAGACCAACCTGGCCGCCGTGGCGGCCTCGGTGAGCCAGTGGGAGAGCGAGCCCGTGGTGAGCGCTGCCCCGCACCCGTTCACGACTTCTGAAACACCACCGTCACCTGTGTGTGTGTGTGTGTGTGTGTGTGTGTGGTTTTGGGGTTTTATCTTTATTTTCCTTCCCCCCCAGGAGATCCTGGGCCTCCCCGAGTCGACCTATGAACTGTGCTACAACGCTGCCTGTGCTTTAATCGGCCAAGGAAAACTTACAGAGGCCTTCAACAAACTGCAACAAGCGGAGGGTCAGTGCCATCCGCCCTGGGGGGGGTCGGGGGGGGGCTTTAAATCAAATTAAACCGCCTCTTCTCTTTGACAGAGCTCTGCAGAGTCTCGCTGGCGGAGGATTCGGTGAGTGTTGCTCTTTTGAGTTTGAGGGGTTTTCCATCGATACACAAATAGTTTTACTCTTCCAACATTTGTACGCAGTGGTTAGGGTTTCGTTGAATATTCAAAATAAACTTTTCACGTCTGTTTTTTACTCGTTTTGATGCTTTTGGTGCTCAAGTGACCGAGATGTAACCGAGAGAATCCGCTCATTTTTCAAAATAAAAGACTGTTCAGACTCAGATAATAAACACAACAGAAATAATAAATTACTTCTTGGCGGCCCGGTACCAGTTGATCCACAGACCGGTACCAGCCCGCGACCCCGTGGTTGGGGACCGCTGCTCTAATATGTTGTGGAAGTTTATTTATCCTTAGTTTGTATGTTGAAGTGTGTAAAACAAACTGAACAATCAAACCTAATGACGACTGTTTGCGTTATAAATTCAAAGACTATTAACGCGTCCTTTGTACGAGAGCCGGATTAACCTTGGTTGAGCGGTTCCGCTGCCTCTGAATCAGCGCTGTCGCTGCTCGCCCTTGCAGGACGTGACGGAGGAGGACATCGAGTCCGAGCTGGCCGTCATCCACTCTCAGATGGCGTACATCATGCAGCTGCAGGGACGCACGGACGAGGCGCTGCAGCTCTACAACCAGGTCATTAAGCTCAAGTGAGTGTCGGCTTCTGGCGCGTTCTTTTGGCGGAGAAACGACGCCCGGGGTGAGTTAACGTTGTGTCTGGGCTGCAGGCCGTCGGACGTGGGGCTGCTTGCTGTGACTGCGAATAATATCATCACCATAAACAAGGTGGGTGTTTGTTGAACTCCTGTGTCTTCTCGACTATAAGTCGCTTCAGAGTATAAGTCGCACCAACCAATAACTGCAGACCAAAGAAGGAAAAAGACATATGAGTATCACTGGAGTATAAGTCGCATTTTTTTGAGGAAATTTATTTGATAAAATCCAACACATTTCATCTGGAAAGGCAATTTAAAATAAAAATGGAATAGAGAACAGCCGAATAGGTGTACGTAACACATTCAGATAACGTTACATGACGCATAAACAATGAACTGATCAAACAACGAGAAAGTGCCTGGTACCTTAACGTAACATATTATCAGTTATTCAGATAACTAGAGCGTAAAGAAGACGCTAACAAGTTTACCAAACCATCAGTGTCTCCAAATCACTAAATCAATGAACCCTTCGTCCTTTTACTCCACAACTCCAGAGGTAGACGATGCGCCGCGTCCTCTTCTACGTCGCTTTTGTGTTAACAATTTCATGTATACGCTCTGGAGTATAAGTCGCACCCCCCCCCGGCCAAACTACGGAAAAAAACTGCGACTTATAGTCCGAAAATTACGGTAATCATCCTGTTAATCCGCCTGTTGAAGACCGGCTCAAACTCGTTTTTTTCCGCAGGACCAAAATGTTTTTGACTCGAAGAAAAAGGTCAAACTCACAAACGCCGAAGGCGTCGAGTACAAACTGGTGAAGAAGCAGCTGCAGGCCATCGAGTTCAACAAAGCCCTGCTGGCCATGTACACGAACCAGGTACGGGGGGCGGCCCACCGGGGCGGGGAGGGGGCGGGGCTCGGCGGCGCCGCCGCTGACGGCGCTCTCGTCCTCCGTCGCAGGCCGACCAGTGCAGGAAGATGTCGTCCAGCCTGCAGGCGCAGAACCCGGGTCACCCGCTGCCCGTGCTCATCCAGGTGGCCCAGCTGTGCAGAGAGAAGCAGCACGGCCGCGCCATCGAGCTGCTCCAGGTAGACGCCCTCGGGGGAGGGGGGGGCGGCGAGGTCGCCCGTCGAGGTCGCGCTGACCGCGTTGTCTTTGGCTCTCCTCAGCAATTCTCAGACAAACACCCAGAGAGCGCGTCGGGCATCAAGCTGACCATGGCGCAGCTCTACCTAGCACAAGGTGACCCGGGGTTACGTCGTTGAAGGGGTTCGTTTCCCGACTTTGAAGCTTATCGTTGGTTTATCGTCCCCCCCCTCAGGTCACGTGACTAAAGCTTGCGACGTCCTCCGGTCCATCGAAGAGTTCAAGCACAAAGCAGGAATGGTGGGTTCGGACTCCCGCTGAGGGGGGAGGAAGGGGGGGAGGCGTTTGGGGTCTCGAGCTAAACCTCCCCCCCCCCCCCATGCAGGTCTCGGCTTTGGTGACGATGTACTCCCACGAGGAAGACATCGACGGCGCCATCGACGTCTTCAAGCAGGCCATCGAGCACTACCAGTCGGAGCAGGTGCGTGCCGCGACTCCGCGGAATCCCCACCGAACCCCCCACCCCCCGGGGGCGGCGCCCATCGAAGCGCCTGAGCCCGTTTGCGCTCCTCTCCTCCGCAGCCCGGATCCGCCGCTCACCTGGCGCTCGTGCGGGAAGCCGCCAACTTCAAACTGAAGTACGGACGGAAGAAGGAGGCCATCAGCGACCTGGAGCAGCTGTGGAAGTGAGCGAGGGGGGGGCGGCGGCGGGGGGGTGGGGGCGGCGAGCCCGCGTCGCGTACGGTCTCTAAAGATGTCGTCTTGTGCTCGTCGTTGTCGTCCAGGCAGAACACTAAAGACGTCCACACGCTGGCACAACTCATCTCGGCGTACTCTCTGGTGGACACGGACAAAGCCAAATCGTATCCTTCCCCGCCCGAGTGGCGGCGGCGTGGCGTTTCGAGCGAGGGCCCTTTTCCTTAGCCCCGCCCCCTCCTTTCCCCAGCCTCAGCAAACACCTTCCCTCCGCCGACACCATGGCGTTGAAAATCGACGTGGACGAGCTGGAGAACTCCCACGGGGCGACCTACGTGAGGAAGAAGGCCGCCAAGGTCACGGGGGAAAACCCTCCCAAGGAGCAGGGGTAAGAGGGCCCTCCGAGGGGGGAGGGAGGGGGGAGGCAGAACCTCAAGGCGAGGGGGGAGAAAGAGAGCCAAGAGGAAGTTAACGCTCTTTACGCTGACGGCTGTTTGTCTCCACAGCCATGGGGAGATCAAGAAGAAGAGGAAGAAGAAGAAAGGTACAGAAGTCTTTTATTTTGAAGCCCGCGGGTTTCAAAATAAAAGACTGCCATTTTTTATTTTTTTATTTTTTTTTAGGAAAACTGCCCAAAAACTACGACCCCAAAGCGACCCCCGACCCTGAGAGGTGGCTGCCCATGAGGGAGCGCTCGTACTACAGAGGCAAGAAGAAGGGCAAGAAGAAGGAGCAGATCGGAAAGGGCACGCAGGGCGCGACGGGAGGAGCCTCGTCTGACCTGTGAGTGACCTCTGAGGGGGGGGACGCCGCCACCAACGCCGCCGCCGCTTACGCCTTCCGCTCTCCGCCCCCTTTCCGCAGCGACGCCAGCAAGACGGCCAGCAGCCCCCCCACCTCCCCCAGGCCCGGGTCCGTGACCGGGCCCGCCGCCGCCGCCGCCTCCAACGTGGTGCCGCCGCGGCAGCAGAAGCCCGCCGCCTCGGGCGCCACGCGGAAGAAGGCACCGCAGAAGAAGAAGAAGGGCGGCAAGGGAGGGTGGTAACCCGGAGAGAGAGAGAGAGAGAGAGAGGGACGAGCGGAGGCAGAATGTAGTCCAGACGTCGCGGAGAAACGACCTTTTTTTTCATGTTTTACTTTCACCGTTTTTGTTTTTTGGTTGTTTTTTTTTTTTTTTTTTTAGGCCATTTTAAAACATCTCCCTTTTTTTTTTTTTTTTTTTTTGTTTCCGATAATTAAAGGATCGTTTTTTCCACTCGACCTTTTGAGGTCACAACAGACTGAACTATGTGAAAGTAATAAACATCTATCCACCCGTAGAGACGCTTTCTGTACCCCCCCTCTTTTTTTTTTTTCTTCGGCCGTCATCGCCGTCGCCGATTCGGCCCCCGGCGGAAGTTTCGACGACGCTCCAGCGGCCCGTGGTGATGCCCGAGCTCTCGCTCCGCTCCCCGAGGACGCGAGGACGTGCGTGTATTCGTTCCGCGTCCCCGCGTGTTCGTCTAAATTTAACCGATATGATTTTTAGTCCTGCATGCTTCGGACGACAAACAGGTGTCCCCCCCGTTTTTGTCTTAATAAAGCAGAAAAGTCCCACGAACACACCACCCCCCCACCCCACCGCACGACTCTCATTTTTAATTCCCCCACGTTTAGCCCGTTTCCATGGCGACGGCCTTAAAGCGAATCAGGTGTTTGAAACATCAGAAATAATTGAACACGAAGGGGGATGAAATGGGCTTTTAAATTCGGATTCCAAGCTCCTTAAAGTATCCGATTACACTTTCAAAGGACGGACGTACTTAAAGGTTCTCGTCTGAACCCTTTATGACTTTTATTTTTATTTTTTTTTACCCACAAATAAAAAAAAATCCTCTTGACAACGTCGACTTGAACCAAGCCCGGATCAAAGCCCCCGACCCTCCCCTTTAAAAAAGTACCCAGCGCCCCCCGAACGCATCGCGCCGGCCCATTTGACGTCGGTCGATTTGCCGACAATCGCCTTCAGCTGGCGCCGCCGCCCACGCCGCCCCGCCGCCGCCATGCCCCGAGACAAGCCTCCCTACTCGGACTTCTTCGACGAGGCCCTGACCCGGGACGTGGAGGAGCTCCTGTCCCGCTTCCAGGAGGCGGGCTCGGTCCGGTACGCGGACTTCTCCCTCGCCTGGAGGCGGATGCGCTTCTCGGACGTCTTCCTCGGCGTCCCCCGCCCCGGGGAGCTGAGGCGCTTCTGCGGCGTGGCGCTCGCCACCGCCGTCAAGTACTTCCTGCCCCCCTTCAGCTTCCAGATCCGGGTCGGGGGGCTCTACCTGATGTTCGCGCTCTACCACGCCCAGCCCGCCGTCCCGCCCCTCAACCTCCGGCTGGCCCTGAAGGACCGGGCCGCCGTGGAGCGGTTCCTGAGGGACGCGGCGGGCGCGGGCCACGAGGACGTCCTCTACGTGCACGAGAAGCTGGTCGCCGCCAGGGCCTTCCGCTACGCCGCCATGCCGCACCCGCTCCACTTCCAGAAGCAGAAGAAGCCCAGGAGGGACCCGGTGGCGGCCCCCTTCCTGGGGAGGGCCTCGGGGGCCCGCGAGTTCCTCTCCCCGGACCTCCTGGAGGAGCTGGGCCACGTGCAGGCCCTCTACGCCGCGCTGAAGGCGGCGACGGCGGGCGTGGGGCCCCGGGTCGGCGTGGCCCAGCCGGACCTGGTCCCCTCCCTGGAGGCCAGCGTGGGGGAGTTCGCCGGGTGGCAGAGGGACGCCTTCGCCCCTAGGGGGGAGGAGGGGGAGAGGGGGAGGCGAGCCGAGGAGGACAGGGCCAGCCTGCTCCGCTCCATCAAGCAGAAGAGCTACCGGAACCTCCAGGAGGCCCCGAGGAGCCGGAGGCACCGGCAGGGCCGGGCCGAGGACGGGTCGGGGTCCTCGGGGCCCGAGCAGGCCCCGGAGGGCTCCGGGAGGTGGCAGAGGCCCCCGTCGCTGAGGGCCCGCACCTGGAAGAGCCTGGGCGTGCCGGAGAAGGAGACCACGCAGGTGTGGCTCCTGAGCGCCCCGGAGGAGTTTGAGGGGAAGAAGAAGAAGAGAGGGGCCGCCAGGCGCCAACGCACCTGAACGTTTCCGGAAAAAAAAAACCTTTAGTTTACTTAAATAAACGCATCCTTTATTCAGCACGCCTCCGCTGTTTGATGTACGGCAGACGGCCGGTGACTCTAGAGTTTGAAACGCGAGTTTGAACGTGTTAAATTTTAATTTAAGCTTAATTGCGTTAATGCGCACAACCTCGGTGGTGACGCAAATAAAGTGAATAAAAACACAACTCAAGGGGTGAATCCAGTTTAAATAAAATCAAAATAAGCAGCGTTAGCGTGCTAAACGACTTAAGCGTTTCGAATTACGCGTAAAATGTAATTAAGATGTTTATTTTTAACTTTTTTTTTTTTTTGCTGTCGGCGCGGTGGCGCCATCTGGCGGCGGGGGCGGGAACGACAACAACATAAAGCGACCGGAAGCGAGCGCGCGCACTTCCCGTCAGGTAATCCACTTGTTGAGGACGACGGAGTGGGACTAAGACCAGAACCGGGACCGTGTGGGCCAGAACCGGGGCCGTGACGGCCAGGACCGGCCCGTAGGACCCGAGAGCATGCTGGAGGCGAGGGACGCCGCCCTGGCGGCGGCCAGCGTGGTCCTGGCGGGGGGGGTCGCCTACCTGGTCTGGGTCTACGCCTCCGGGTCCCGGGGGGGAGGCCGGGGGAGAGACGGGGGGAGGAGGGGAGGCCCGGGAGGGAGGGGGACGACGGGAGGGGGGGGAGGGGAGCGGCCCGCCGCCCTGGAGCCGTCGGAGGTGAGAACAAAACACCGACAAACTCCACCAAAGAAGCCTAAAAGCTGACTTTACCGACCCGAACACGTGGTTCCGAACCCGCTTTGTCGGTTCGGTCCACTTCAGAGTTCGGAGGAAGTTGTTCGGGGGCTCGTTTGCTCATTTTTTTTTTTGCTCTCGTGTGCGCTGCAGGCCAGGCCTCCGACGTCATCGCCTGACGTCACCGGGCCTCCGACGTCATCGCCTGACGTCACCAGGACCCAGGTCCTGGTCCTGGGCCTGGACGGGTCCGGGAAGACCAGCCTGCTGCAGTGCTGGGCCACGGGGAGCCCGGAGAGGGAGGTCCGGCCCACCGAGGGCTTCAACGCCGTGTCCATCCACAAGGACGACCTCCACGTCGAGTTCCTGGAAAGTGAGTCGGAACCGGGTCAAACCGGATCAGAACCGGGGCGGGGGGGGGGGGGGGGTTCTTGGGGGGCCCGTCTGACCCTCCCGCCCTTCAGTCGGAGGCACAGAGGCCCTGCGGCCCTACTGGCGGAGGTACACGCCCAGGGCCCTGATGCTGGTGTTCGTGGTCGACGCCTCCCGCCCCGCCCTCTTCCCCGTTGCTAGGCAACACCTCCACCAGGTGCTGGCGCCCGACCCCCGCCTGCCCCTCATGGTGCTGGCCAACAAGCAGGTGAGCCCCCCCCCCCCGACAGGTGAGGGACGACCCCCTAACCCTGCTCCCCCTCCCCCCAGGACCTCCCGGGAGCCCTCGGCGTCACCGACCTCCACGACGCCCTCGACCTGTCCGCCGTCGGGGACCGCCGCCTCTTCGTCATCGGCACCCACGCCGCGGGGGGGCGAGCGGGGCCCGGATCGGGGGCCCGGGACGCCTGGGAGCTGGTGGTCCAGCTGGTCGGCGAGGGCAGATGAGCCCGCCTCGTTTCGGGTTTTTCGGTGCCTGGAGGGAGCGGGAACGCCCGACTCTCACGCTTTAGCGCCACCAAAGACTTCGCTCGTTTTCGTCGTGCGTGACATTTGTACGTGTTTTTGTCTTTTTTCGCTCCCGGAAGGTTTCGAAACCGTCGTATCTGATAAACACGAGTTCGCTGGAGCCTCCGGAGATCTTTCGTCCCTTAATTCCGAAGAAAATCTCCGGGGGCGTGCCCGAGTTCGTAATCCTAATCCCAATCCCCACTACACAGGTCCGCTCCCGAATAAACCACTGCACCTTTTTGTTTACTTAAGGTTTGAATTTTAGCTTGACCTCTTGTCCCTTAATTCCAAAGAAAATCTCCGGGATGCACCGAATTTGGGATGCCACCTCTCGTAATCCTAATCCCAATCCCCACTAAACAGGTCCGCTCCCGAATAAACCACTGCACCTTTTTGTTTACTTAAACTCTGAATTTTAGCTAGACCTCTTGTCCTTGAATTCCAAAGAAAATCTCTGGGACGCACCGAATTCGGGATGCCACCTCTCGTAATCCTAATCCTAATCCCCACTAAACAGGTCCGCTCCCGAATAAACCACTACACCTTTTTGTTTACTTAAACTCTGAATTTTAGCTGTGGATTTATCGCAGTTTTTTTGTGTGTGTGTTTATTTGTTTGTGCAGACATTTGGAATTTAAGTTAAAGGGGGAAAAAAAACGTGTTTTCTAGACGTCGTTTTTTTTTGTTGTTGTTCGCGATGTTTTGTCTTAACGCTAACTAGCTACGAGAAGTAGCGGGTTTTGCGCGTCGTGTGACTTTTCTCAAATAAACGTGCTGAATCCAGATGTTTGTGTCGACGTGCGTTGGGTGGAAGCCCTCGCGTCTTCGGCCCTTCGGACCAACGCGCGGGGTTTCCGGTTTTCCAGGAGTTTTTTTTCCCGCTCCGGTTGCTAGGGGCCCCCCGGCTCCATAGCAACCACGGGTGATTACTGTCACGCTATCGGCAGGGGAGCCCGACGGCTGCTGGGGAGATGAGGTCTGGAACACAAGGTAAACTAGATTTTCATGGCTTTAAAAAACTAAACTTAATTTATATATTCTTAATATAATTATAAGTACTATAATTCCTAATGCAATAATTAATTTTTATGATGGTCGTTTCAGGGACGTAGTCCGGGTTCGGTCCGTCAAAAAGGTGAAATTAAACTATTCCAAAGAAACAGGTTAAACCGTGGCGGTCGTGTCGTCAGTAGGTGGCGCTGCGCGGCCGTGAGGGGTTGTCATTGCTTCGACCCGACTCTAAACACGGTCGATAAAAGCGCAGCCAGGCCTGCGCACCCGCATAGAAACGACAAGTTATAGACGCGTTTTTTTCCCTCACGAAGGAAATAACCCGTGTCGCATGTTTTAAACGTGTTTTACGTTCTAAAACGTAAAAAAAAAAAAACGGTGTCCGGATCCCGTCCACGGAATCCGCGATCCAGCCGGGTTTTCTTTCCTACCGGGCGGGAGCGCTTTGATGGGTGGGAGCGTGCTCCCAGGTGAAAGCGCGTCGACCCGGTGGGGCGGAAAACCCGGCCAGGACCCCAGGAGCGGATCGGGACTGCTTCACATTTATTTCAGTAACGGGCAGACCTCGGCGGCCCGGACCCGCTGATGGAGCTCTCCAGGCACAAAGGAGGCCTCTCAGCGGGGGGGGGGGCATAGTGTCGTCCAGGTTGCACCAAACGGGAGCTGCGACCTCTGCGACGACTTCCGCCCCCGCTGTGACCTCTGCCCCCGAAGAGGCGGCCTCCTGAAACCTCAATCCCGATGCTGCTCTCCCAACTCGACCCGTCACATTAAGAGCACCGAGATGAGGGGGGGGCCCACGCAGGAAGTGCAGCTCAGTAAATAGCAGTCATTTACTGTAACTGGAGGAGACACCAGTCAGCTGCTGGTCTGGCTGGAAGAGGTGATGCGGGGGGGGACCTGCGACGGCTGTAATCAGATCTCTGGCGATTACACCCCGCTGCTGCTTAATCGCATCCTGCCGTCGGTCGTTAGCCGCCCCGTCGTCCGGGTGAACGGGACGCCGAAGCGAGGCGAGCTCCCGCCTGCGCGAATCGGACCGGGCTGCTACCCGCCCGGTGGGGTCGGTTACTTTCACCTGGGCCGAACGAGCGGCGTCTCCGTGGTTACCTCCACCGTTTTTACTTGGCGGCGTCCGTAAAAACGACCGCACTCCGTAAATATTTCGCTCCGCCGGTCCTCTGGGAGCCTTCGACCTGCTTCGGCCCTTACTGGGAGGACTGGGCTGTTTTCGGTGGTCTTCCTCTCCTCCATTGTTTACACTCGCCCCCTCTTCCTCCCCTCTTCCTCCCCTCTTCCTCCCCTCTTCCTCCCCTCTTCCTCCCCTCTCCCCCCCGTCAAGACATTCTTTTGTCCCAAAACGCACACGATGCTTTTGATAATAGCTTCCCCTTTTTCCCTGCAGAAGAGAGGAAGACGAGGAGGAGGAGGAGGAGGAGGAGGAGGGGGGCGGGTGGCATTCTTCCTCTGGGGGGGCCCGCTTCGAGCACATTGTCCGGCTGTCAACACCCGAAAGCCGGAGCTCCCAGGAAGTCGGGCGCAAGCCTCGGAAAACTCCGCTTTACTCGGCAGAAACCCCAGAGAGGGGAACTTTCCCTTCGTTTTGAAACGACGCCTCTAGCGGCGCCCCCTGGCGGACGCCTGTGGAAGCGGCGGACGACAGAAACGTTGAAAAACGACGAGCTAAATCTCGTTTCTTTTCCAGACTAACGCGAAGGGCGCGAATCAGGCCGGCTGTGTTTGCAGTTGATTTGATTAATATATTGATCATTACTTAACAGAACACACACACGAGGCCCGTTCCTGCTTAAGCAAACACTCGGCGGTCCAACCGGTGCTGCGGCGCGCCGATTCGGGCGCGATCCGAAAGGTTATTTCCTCTTATCCGATTGAGCTGCGCCGGTTATCGTTGTCAGAGCAATCCTCTGCGAGGCCTGCGTTTGCGCGTCTGGAAATGCTGTCGCGCGGTGGCGGAGCGAGACGCCGGAGACAATAGGGCCGATTGTCCCGGGGTCGTGACCCCGGGGGACGGCCGCAGACAGTCACGCGAGCCTTTTTAAGGAGCCCGAAGGCGGCGGCCAAGAGGCTGGTAAACACGTCGTAAATTAACGAACAACAAAGGGGCCCGATATGGGGATAAAGAGGTGCCGGACGGGGTTGGGTTTGTGAGTTTGTGAGTTTGTGAGTTTGTGTCCCGGTTTCCTTCAGGCCTGCAGCACCTCTGGGTCCCGCGGCTCTCCGAACCCGAACGGACCCACCCGGACTTCCCGCAGCAGCGTCGCTCACAGCAGCGGTCCCCAACCCCCGGGCCGCGGACCGGTACCGGTCCGGGGATCAACTGGTACCGGGCCGCCAAGAAATAATTAATTATTCCCGTTGTGTTTATTATCTGAGTCTGAGCAATCTTTTATTTTGGAGGATTGTTCAGACTCAGATAACAGTCTTTTATTTTGAAAAACGACCGGATTCCCTCGGTTACATCTCGGTCACTTGAGCGCAAAAAAGCGATCAAAATGAGTGAAAAACAAACGTGGAAAGTTTCTTTTTGAAGGGGAAAAGGCCCAGATTTAGATTTAAATGTGCCATATCAACAATCTACGTGTACCCCCCCCGGTCCACGGTAGAATTGTCAAGCATTGACCGGTCCGGTGATAAAAAGGTTGGGGACCGGAAGTCAAAACTTGTCCGAACGTTCTTTCCAGGAGTTTCAAGCTTCTCTTCCGGATTCACAAAAACGAAAATCGTAAGAAAAAAAAAAAAAAACAACCGTAAACAACACAAACCGGACCGGTCACGTGACCGCGGCAGCTCTGACGCTGGAAACCGCTTTCGTCTTTTATTTTGAAATTGCGCTTCACGCTTCCTGTCTGACCTTCCTTCGCTTCTCCCGGATTTTCCCACAACTTTCTCCCTCTGAGCTTCCCGGTGTTTGGACCCCGAAAAGCCTCCATTTATTTATTCAGTCTTCTTTTTTTTTTTCTTTTTTGAATCGCTGCCTCTTTGGGTTTGTTTGCTTCTGGGCCCGTTCACACGGTTCGGACCGCCGTCGGCGGCCTCGATCTCAGACGCGATCGACGTCGAGCCCCGCTGCCATGGAAACACACACACACACACACACACACACACACACACACACACACACACACACACACACACACTTGTGTCCCGTTGTGTGTGTGTTTCTCTCCCAGTTTCTTCTGATGTTCGGTCTTCTTTGGTCTTCTCTACTTTGATGTTTGCGACCCCGAAGGCGGGCGAGTCCTTCGCCGTCGCCTTCGCCGAGGCTCCGGCCTCCGCCGACTGTCGTCCCCGCCCAGGCTGAAGCACAGCGGCGGCCCGAGGACGCCGTCTGGACGGCGGCGCTCCTCCTTGATTGTCCCGTTTGACCTCCAATCACCGTCAAACCTCCGCCGACCTCTTCCCTCAAAGCCGTCCGCGGTCGCCTCGGGGGAGGACTAATTCCACGATGCGACCCGTCGGGTCTCCAGAACCGCCGCCCGAGCCCCCGCCGCCATCGCCCGCGTCCAGGCCCTCGCCAGACCCCGCCCTGGATCCTGAGGTCAGGCGAACGCGAGGTAGGGGGCAAAGGTCAGAGCGCCCGCCTGGGGCGGGAGGAGACGGCGAGGAGCTGAAAGACGCAGAAATCGTCTTCACGCGCGTTCTTTTATGAACGCGCCCGCCTGGTTCCGCCCCCCCCGCCCGCATGACCTCAGCTCCAGTCCCCAGGGGTCAAAGGTCACCGGGTTTGTCCTTTCCAAGGTGTTAACGGCCGCCGCGGCGACGTCTCCCCTCCTCGGTTTCCGCTGACGTCACCTCTGGGTGTGTGTGTGTGTGTGTGTGTGTGGGGAGGGGGTCGGGCCTTCAGTCGGTCCAAACGGACTTCTGGCGGTTCTGAGCAGAAGTCAGGTGACCCGGAGGCGCCCTGGCGGATTCTTCACGACCCCGCGGCGTCGCTCCGAGCGACGCGCCGATCGGGGCCCATTCAGAGTCAGCTCACGGCCCTCCGACGGGGGGGGGGAAACCCCATTCAGCGCTTGGTTCTGGGAAAACGGGCCCGGGGGGGGCTGGTCTCTGATCACGACGTCAGCCTGGAGGTGTTCCAGGTTCAAAGGTCGTGGCTCGGCCCGTTGGCTGCGCTCTTCGCTCCAGAACTCTCTGGAATGTTCGCGTTGGAGCGGCGGGTGCAGGAGGGACTGCGGCGCTGCGGCGCTGCGGCGCTGCGGCGGTGATGCGGCGGTGATGCAGCGCTGCAGCGGCGCCAGCGCGTTTGAGGCGTAAACAAATATGTTGGCCTTCCTGTTGGAAAGAGGACAACACCCCCCGGGCTCAGGAAGCATCTGAGTGTGTGTGTGTGAGTGTGTGTGTGAGTGTGTGTGTGAGTGTGTGTGTGTTTATGTGTGTGTGTGTGTGTGTGTGTGTGTGTGAGTGTGTGTGTGTGTGTGTGAGTGTGTGTGTGTCTGAGTGTGTGTGTGTTTATGTGTGTTTGTGTGTGAGTGTGTGTGAGTGAGTAAGTGTGTGTGTGTGTGAGTGTGTGTGTGTGTGTGTGTGAGTGTGAGTGTGTGTGAGTGTGTGAGTGAGTGAGTGAGTGTGTGTGTGTGTCTGTGGGTGTTTGTGTTTGTGTGTGAGTGTGTGTGTGGGTGTTTGTGTGTGAGTGTGTGTGTTTGAGTGTGTCTGTGTGTGTTTGTGTGTATGTTAGTGTGTGTGTGCGTGTGTGTTTGTGTGTATGTTAGTGTGTGTGTGCGTGTGTGTTTGTGTGTATGTTAGGGTGTGTGTTTGTGTGTATGTTAGTGTGTGTGTGTGTGTGTGTGTCCATAACAGAAATAGAACTCCAAGATCTGATGGTGATTTTCAGAGTTTTTTTTTCCATCAGCAGACAGAAGTGTGATTATTCCAGAAGCTGTGTGTGTGTGTGTGTGTGTGTGTGTGTGTGTGTGTGTGTGTGTGTGTGTGTGCGTGCGTCAGGCAGACGCCAGTGTAAACACCGGGCCACGGCGTCCGTGTGTGTTTTACGAGCGTCTGGATCACCTGTCGGCGCTGCGCTCACAGAGCGTTTTTCACTCTTTGGCAGGAGAACCTCTTTTCCTCTCGCCGCTCACAGAGCTTCTCTTCAGGGCCTCTTCTGGGGGGGGGGGCTGGGGGGGGCCGGGGGGGTCGGGCCTCCCCCGCGTCCCGAAGCGACTCCTGCAGCTCCGGACCCGCACGAGCGCGCTGAGGTCATCGATGTGGCGACGTCACCTGTCGATTGTTTGGCCCCTGTTTCTGTTCTGTCAGCTCACTGCCCCCCCCTGCCCCCCCCCAGCCCCCCCAGCCCCCCTCGCTCCACGGGACGCGTTCCCGATTCGTCTCTGGGCGTCTGCGGACGTCAGCGGCGGGTTCCAGCAGCATCGACTGTGCTTTCAGCGCTTCCTTACATCTTTTATGAGCCCGCTTCCTGCTGTGTAAACAAAGGCTGAAAGGGCCCCCCCGCCCCCCCGGGGCCCCCCCGCCTGTCAAAAAGGGCCACACATTTGAATAGAAGGCCCCCGTGATGAAGAAGTGACCTCGCTTCCATCCCACCCCCCCCCCCCAAAAAACAACCGGAGCGACCTTTGGGACGCGGCGAAGCTCCAGTTAAGTTTTAATTCTATATTTAATCATCATAAACAAACAAACAAACAAACAGCTTCACATTAGAACAGTCAGTTAAACCAGCTTAGATACAAAAGAGATGTACACGGGGGGGGCGAAGGTTGGGGGGGGGGGGGTCGGTCTGTCCAGGGGGCGCCAGGTCGATACGGCGGGGGGCTCCGCCTCAGTCCAGCACGGATCCCAGTTTGGCTGGAAGACCCTCGGCCTGCCTCCACTGGGCGTTACGCAGCTTGAACCACTCCTGTGGGGGGGGGGGGGGGGTGGGGGGGTGGGGGGGGGTGAGAGAGAGAGGAGGTGTTACCAACGGGTCTGAAACGTGAGCGCGGTGAGGCAACGTGAACGACAGGGATCCTCCTGAGAAATCACACCAGGCTCCTCCACAATAAAAGCGCCGTTGCTCCCGTTCCCAGGCGACTAAACCCCCCCCACACACACACACACACACCAACCCCCCCCAACCACGATTACGACACACAAACGAGGCCATGGAAAACAAAGGAGGTGCAACAGGAGACCCGTGAAGGTGGACGGGAGAAACACGAGAGGCCGAGCTCTGGTGAAACTCTTATTTTTGTAATATTTCTTCCAGGCGTTTCCAAGGAAACCGCAACAGACAACGCCAGTGAGGTCCGACTCCCGGCCCTTGTTTCCGCGCTTCCCGTCGCCAGGGGTTTCAAAACAACGCTGACATCACGGCCTTCCTCCTCGCCGCCGCCGCCGCAGCGCGGGACCGCGAGGGATCCCGGAGTTTGGGAACGGCGCGAACCCGCACGCGTGGTCCCCCCGCTCGCGGGCCCTCCGGCTTTTCCGGCGGGCGGACGGAAGTCGAGCCCGGGGGTCGGGGGCGCTCTGGGCGCCCCTCTCGGCGCTCGCCGGCGAAGCCTCCGAGCGTCCTCGCAGGAACGCCGCGCGCGTGTTGGCGGCTGGCGGCGGCGGACTTCCGCCCCTCCTCCCAGCACAAAGGAGCTTGTGTCTTCTCCCCCCTCTGTGACCCCGATTACGTAAAGAGCTCTCTGACTCGCCGCCTTCATCCCGGCGGTGGCGAGCGAGCGCCGTTTGAGAGGAAGTCAAACGTGCGGCGTTGGGGGGGGGTTAACGGGGGGGGGGGGGTAACGGAGAGGGGAGTGGCCGCGGGGGCGTCGCTGCTCTAATGAGCGCTTTGTGGCTCCGTTGAAGGCGCCAGGCTCTTTTGATGAGGGGCCAGACCCCTGTGCCCCCCCCCCTCACCCCCTCACCCCCCCTCACCCCTCACCCCCCCACGGGGGACAGCCTGTTCCACCTTTGCGTTCCACAAACTCTCTTCAGCGCGAGGTGACGGGGTTTTACGCAAATCTGGGGCCGTTAGCAGACCCCTTTTCCGGGGGGGGGGGCAGGGGGCCCCTCGTTCGAACACCAGGGGGCGTCTGACCCCCCCCGCTTTAGAGGAAAGGAGGTTAAAAAGCGTTAAAAACGTACGCGCAAAAGATTCCTCTGACGCAGCGCGTTAAAATTAGAACCGGTGCGTCTTCCGGAGGGGGGGGCGTGGCCCCCGCCCGAGCGTCACCTGGGCCGGATTTGACTCTCAAATGCTTCCCCCGTCCTCATCCAGCCTTCGTCCAGCCTTCGTCCAGCCTTCATCCAGCCCCCTTCACGCGACCGACCCGCGCGTCTTTCATCTGGAGCTCCGAGGCTTCACATCTGGGCCCCCCCCCTTTACGCACGGGGGTGGGGGGGGCAGATACACCTCGTTACGGTACTTTCTACATGTTACCATCTTTAAAAGAGCATCTTTTTATACTTGAGCGAGGGGATTCGAACGTTGACGTTGGTTTAAGGGGCGGGGCTTAAGGCCCGGTAAACACTTACAACAACACAAACAACAACACAAACAACAACACAAACAACACAAACAGGAGGCCTCAAAGTGTGACGGTGAGCCTGGGGTCGGCCTGGGTCGCAGGGAGCCCTCCGTCGGGATCCGATCCAGCTGTGCGGCAGCTGGCACCGGTCACGTGCCGCCCCCCCACACCCCAGGTGACGTCACGCACGCAGGTGACTTCACCTGTGCTCCTCGTAGGTGTTCACCTGAACGTTCACGGCTCGAACGTTCGCTTCTGCTCCTTCTGGGAGTCTCGCGGCTCAACGCGCACCAGACCCCGGGTCAGCTCGCGCTCCTCTGTGCACCCTCGTCATCCTCCTGACCCCCCCCCTGTCCCCCCCCGGGGAGAGTCTGACCGCGTCGCTCCGTCAGGAAACCCGTCATTACTTATTTTAGGCGCGTTGCGTAATTACGCGTTCGGAGGGGGGCGACTGACCCCCGCGCGTCTTCCTGCGGTGTTGAGCGGCTCTGACCCCCCCCCAGCCTTCATCTGGCCCCCCACCCCCGTGTGTGTGTGTGTGTGTGTGTGTGTGTGTGTGTTGCACTCACCAGCGTCTCCTCCTCCGTCAGCCCGCACTCCGTCGCGATCAGCGTGAGCGTCATCCCGTCCGGGTGCTTGCTGATCCGGTTGAAGTTGTCCTCCAGCACCGCGACCTGCTCCTTGGACAGGCCCAGGTGCTCCGGGCTCTTGGAGGCCATGTCCACCCCCTCACTCCTCCCGAGTGTGTGTGCGTGTGCGTGTGTGTGTGTGTGTGTGTGTGTGTGTGTGTGTGTGTGTGTGTGTGTGAGGGAGGGAGGGGGGTAGAAGTCGAGCGAGTTAGGCGGGACGCGCGGGTCGGAGCGGCGGCGCGGGGCGCACAGGACGCGGCTGGAGCGGCTCCGGCTGGGCGGACTGGGAGGACTGGGAGCGGGCTGGGAGCGGGCTGGGATGGAGGCTGAGCCCGTGTGCGGGTGGGCGTGCGTGCGTGGAGGTTTTTCACTTCTGTCAACACGGATACGTCACGCACGGAGCCCTCGTCCAATCGGAGCGCTCCAGAACATCTGCGCCTTTACTAGAACGTGTGTGCGTGTGTGTGTGTGTGTGTGTGTGTGTGAGAGAGAGAGAGAGAGAGTGTGTGTGTGTGCGTCCCACATGTTTGGTCCTTTCCCTAAAACTCTCCTCTGTCCCCTCAGAGGGTTTAAAAAGACGCGTCCCAGTTTTTTAGGAGAAAAAAAAAAAGAAGTCACGCAAATACGTAATAAGTTTTAACGAACGTGCGTGTGCGCGCGTTTTTTTTTGTTTTTGTTTTTTTTTTTTAATCGACCCCCGAGGTAACGCTTTGACGGTGTTTCCCGAAGCTTCGTAAGAGCGAGGAGGGCTGACAAGAGGTCGTTAGGAATCCGCGACCGTGCGTTCGGCGAAGTTACGTAATCGACGCGGGTGTATGATTAACAGGCGGAGCCGGTTCGGCGTCTTTTGAACGTCGATCGCGTCATTAAAAGATGGTAATTCGGTTCATTTTTTGCTCTCGATGGCCGCGGGATGTTTGACTCGGGTGACGTCAGCATGTCGAGTTTGACGTGTGTGACGTGAAAACAGCGGATACGGGCGCTGTAAACACGCCGCGGCTATTTTCGGCTCCTGATTTGACCGTAATTACGTGTTGCTCCCGCTTGAACACGCGTGCAAAGCATGCTGGGGGATTTGTTTTTCCCCCCCTTGTCTGGATTTCAGAGATAAACAATTTCTAACCCGTAAAAATCTGAATCCGTTAAAAAGCCGATTTCTGTCGTTACTGTCGTTCAGACTCTCGTAAAAAAGACTCAAACCGTTGAGATTCGCGGCCTTTTCTTCGGCGGAGTTATCTAATCGGGCCGATTAAGGCGTTCACGACGGACGCCTGCGTAGCGCGGAGGTGAACGTTCCCTCCGTCCCCTGATTGGGCGGCGGGTCAGGCGTCATCGGGCCGCTCCGAAGGTCGCCGCTCGTAAAGGGAGGTTTCCGCAAATAAAGAAATCGTGTGAAGCCGCGCCGGGTTTGTTTGCAGAAGTCGTTGAGATCGACCTCCGGCCCTCCGACGCCTCCTCCGGAGGCCTTCGTCTCCTCGCTGCTGTCGAGCTGAGTTGTGCTCTGATGGCGGCGGCGGGGGCGGCGGCGGGGGCGGGGGGCGCCCGCAGGATAACGGAGGCTGGAAATAGAAGAGGGTCGAGATAACGGCGAGGTGGAAACACAGCAGCTCGTGTTGCTGTGCTTCTGCCCGCGTGTGGACCTAAATTAATAAATAAACCCGATTGGAAGTTTTGGATTTGGTTCCTCTGACGCCCGCAGCGAGGGGGGCGGGGCTTATTCCTCCGTGTTTGGTGAATGCGTCATACTTCGTTGGTACTGGAGTGATTGATGAGTCCAGGCTAGAGGTGTGTAATCCAGACGGTTTGCATTCCCAACTCTGGGACGCGAGGTGGTGTTCCCTGTAGGCGCTGGCGCCGAGGAGCGCCCCCTGGTGGCCGAAGATGACGTCAGGAGGAGACGATGACCTGGTGAACTTCAAACAGCTGCCCCGCCGTGACGTCAGAGTCGTGGAGTCACGCCGAACCACCCCGATTAGATACTGCGTTCTGGATCCAGGCTGGTATTTTTTCCCATGCGTGTGAGGGGGGGGGGGTAACCTCTGAGTCACCACGACGCCCGACGTTGGCGCGACGCCGTCGTGCTGTCGCATGCACCTGTAACCGCACCTGACGGAGCCTCCTCGCTGAGAGGGGGGGAGCAGATGTGTGTCGAGGGCAGATGTTGACCCTCTGATGTCGCGGCATCGCTCCGGCCCCCCCCTAATCTCTAAGAGATAGACGCGCCATCCCGCCTCGCCCCTCGCCCCGTCGCTTTGATTTGTCTCGTCTGGCCAGAAAACCATCCCAAGAATCACAAAAATGGGGATGCACGACATCAGGGGTGTGTAAATAGGCCCTCCCCGGTGGAGGAGGGTGTTTGACGAGCCTCCCAGGCCGCTGGGAAGAAGAAACTCCCACATAAACAGAGGCCTGTTAGCGGAACGACCTCACGAGACAGTGAATCCGCCAAGAATCAGATGTGCACAGAAGGATATTAATAACCCGCACGTCTGTGGGAACAACCTCCGGCAGCCGCGGGCGACTTCGCAGGCGCTTGTTTTCATTAGAGGGAGGTCGCTACTGCGGGCGTCCGTTACTGGGAGCTCACGGTTGTTGCTCCTCGACGAACGGGGAACATCTGGGGCGAAGGGTTCGAGCCCCCCCCCCCCAGTCTGCCTGGGACGAGCGCGTGGAGCTGGAAGAGTGGTCTCTTGGGTGAGGTCAACCCAGTTTGACCTCGAGATCCGGAGGGTTGGTGGGAATGTTTAGGGAAGCGCTTCTTAATTTGCGCGCCTTGAGCCACGAGGATGAAGTAACAGGTGCCTCGGGGAGTCGCGACGGGGTCGTAGTCAAGACCAGACGTCAGATTTGGACTAAAATGACTTTTATGAGCAGAAGGTTCAGGCCCATTAATCGTGTTTGCTTTAGCTGTTGGTACAAAGGATCCCATCCATTCATATCTGAAGCTCGTGTGGATGTGCCCTGAGAACCTCCCCACCAGGAAGGAGCCTTTTGTTTCACTTCAAGTGGAATCCACACGCAAACTTCCAGGCTCACACCCTTTTGTTCCTCCGCGCCGGCTCGGCGAAGACGCGGCGAAGACATTTCAGGGCCCGACAGAAGGGGAAGCCGAGACCTGACAGCAGGAAACGCTGCGGACGGCGGCATAAAGGCAGGATCTCTTGCGTAACCGGGTGGATTTACACTTTCCACATCAAACGCTGGGGCCCTCCGCGGGTATCGGGCTCCTCTCAGGAAGCCCGGTGCCAAACACAACATTTGAGAAGAACAAGACTTCAAGACTTCGGCGTTTCAAGCTGAGCTGAGATGAAATAATGAATATTCCAGAAGTGCGTGGTACATGTGGTAGAAGGGGGAAATGATATAAATTTGGCCCACGGTAGCGATTTGGACCGAACCACGCGACAATGATTGTTTATGACGTCGATTCAGATCCCGTTTATGCACAAAGTTTTAGTTTGTTACCATAATGCCCTGATTATTCCTGCATTCCTGAATGGAGGGCGGCTCATTTGATCAGACATAAGCAAAAGACGGCTCATTTCACAGCATTGAGCAAACGGAGAAGGCAAAACAGAAGTTTTTAAACCAAACTAAAACCTCAGGCATCAGGAGAAAGAGCAGAAAAGCCCAGCTTGGGGGGGGGTCTGAAGAACACTGGTGAGACCATGTGACCTCTCTCCAGACTGGTTTCCACCTCTTCACACACACATCAATGTCCTGCAACCAACTGTGAAACAAACAACTGGAGACAAGTGGAACAGACGGACTGAGTGACTTCTACAGGAGCATTCTAGGGCGGGGCCATATGGGCTAAAATTCATATAATGGTATAAACTCCATCCCTTCACAGTAATGGTACATATGGTGATATAAACCAAGGTGTAAAAAATATGGTTAAAGTGTTTCAGAAAGTCTTATATAAGTAACTAGTTCACCCTAACACAAGCCTAACCCTAACCCAACTCTAACTCTAGATCAACCCTAGATCAACCTAACCCTAACCCAACTCTAACCCTAAATCTATATCAACCTGAGATCAACCTAACCCTAACCCAATTCTACATCAACCCGAGCTCACCCGAACTCAATCCTAACCCTAACCCGTAACTCCAAACCTAATTCTACATCAACCATAGATCACTCAACTCAACCTGACCTTAACCCTAACCGAACCCTAACCCTAACTCTTTATCAACCCTAGATCAACCTAACCCTAACCCTTTACTCCAAATTTAATTCTACATAAACCCCAGCTCACCCCAAATCAACCCTAACCCCAATTCTACGTCAACCCTATAACTCTAACCCCAGCTCACACCAACCCTATAACCCCAACCCTAACTCAACCCTAACCCTAACTGTACTTCAACCCTATAACCCTAACCCTAGCTAACCCCAATTCTACATTAACCCTATTACCCTAACCCTAGCTCACACCAACCCTATAACCCAACCCTAACTGTACTTCAACCCTATAACCCTAACCCTAGCTAACCCCAATTCTACTTCAACCCTATAACCCTAACCCTAACCCAATTCTACATTAACCCTATTACCCTAACCCTAGCTCACACCAACCCTATAACCGAACCCTAACTGTACTTCAACCCTATAACCCTAACCCTAGCTAACCCCAATTCTACATTAACCCTATTACCCTAACCCTAGCTCACACAACCCTAACCCCAATTCTACATTAACCATATACAACCCTATAACCCTAACCCTAACTGTACTTCAAACCCTATAACCCTAACTCAACCCTAACCCTAACCCTAGCTCACACCAGCCCTATAACCCTAACCCTAGCTAACCCAAATTCTACATTAACCCTATTTCCCTAACCCTAGCTCACACAACCCTAACCCCAATTCTACATTAACCATATACAACCCTATAACCCTAACCGTACTTCAACCCTATAACCCTAACTCAACCCTAACCCTAACTTCAACCCTATAACCCTAACTCACACCAACCCTAGCCCCAATTCTACATTAACCATATACAACCCTATAACCCTAACTCAACTTCAACCCTATAACCCTAACCCTAGCTCACACAACCCTAACCCCAATTCTACATTAACCATATACCACCCTAACCCTAACTGTACTTCAACCCTATAACCCTAACCCAACCCAACCCAACCCTATAACCCTAACCCAACCCAACCCTATAACCCTAACCCTAACTCAACCCTAACCGTACTTCAACCCTATTACCCTAACCCTAGCTCACACAACCCTAACCCCAATTCTACATTAACCCTATTACCCTAACCCTAGCTCACACCAACCCTAACTCTACATTAACCATATACAACCCTATAACCCTAACCCTAACTGTACTTCAACCCTATTACCCTAACCCTAGCTCACACAACCCTAACCCCAATTCTACATTAACCCTATTACCCTAACCCTAACTGTACTTCAACCCTATAACCCTAACCCTAACCCCAATTCTACATTAACCCTATTACCCTAACCCTAGCTCACACCAACCCTAACTCTACATTAACCATATACAACCCTAACCGTACTTCAACCCTATAACCCTAACCCTAACCCAACAACCCTAACCCTAACTCAACCCTAACCGTACTTCAACCCTATTACCCTAACCCTAGCTCACACAACCCTAACCCCAATTCTACATTAACCCTATTACCCTAACCCTAGCTCACACCAACCCTAACTCTACATTAACCATATACAACCCTATAACCCTAACCCTACACCAACCCTATAACCCTAACTCAACCCTAAGCCTAGCTCACACCAACCCTAACCCTAACTCAACCCTAAGCCTAACTGTGCTCCAACCCTATAACCCTAGCTCACACCAACCCTAACCCTAACTCAACCCTAAGCCTCACTGTGCTCCAACCCTAGCTCACACCAACCCTAACCCTAACTCGACCCTAAAACAACTTAATCTATTATAAACTAAACAGAAACTATTTTTATGTATTATACTGCATTATTTTCTTTTTAATTGTATTTAGAATCTCAGACCGGGGGTCGAACCCCGCTCCTCTGCTTCAGAGGCAGCCACCCTGCCAGTGCGCCACAGAGATACTAGTTCTGCACAGGTCACAGGTGTCCTCTCCATTTTTTACACCTATATTGCCATATGTATTGAATTGGGTTAGGGTTAGGTTGATCTAGGGTTGATCTAGAGTTAAGAGTTGGGTTAGGGTGAACTAGTTACTTATATAAGACTTTCTGAAACACTTTAACCATATTTTTTACACCTTGGTTTATATCACCATATGTACCATTACTGTGAAGGGATGGAGTTTATACCATTATATGAATTGTAGCCCATATGGCCCCGCCCTAGAATGCTCCTGTAGAAGTCACTCAGTCCGTCTGTTCCATTTGTCTCCAGTTGTTTGTTTCACAGTTGGTTGCAGGACATCAATGTGTGTGTGAAGAGGTGGAAACCAGTCTGGAGAGAGGTCACATGGTCTCACCAGTTTTCTTCAGACCAGCTCAGCTGTGCTCTCACCCCCACCCCCCAAGCTGGGCTTTTCTGCTCTTTCTCCTGATGCCTGAAAAGCTCCATAGGGAGGTGGAGGGCCACTGGAAAGCTGAACAAACAGGGGTGTTTGTTTGTCCCTGGGCGTTTAAAGGGGCTCGTTAGGACACCAGGCATCTGATTAAAACACGTTTCAGCTGCTTCTGCTGGATCCAGGCCTCTACACGTGGTTCCTCTCTGGCCCCAGGCTGGAACGCCCCCCCCCCCCTCGGTAACCACACAAGAGTTTCTCTCCGTAGATGACGAGCATCTGAGCTACGTTGGCCTCAACAACACCCCATTGTCAGCCGATGATGAGGCCGGGGCGAAGACAGAAAGGGCTTTTAGTGAAGCCGAGGGGCTCCCGCGTGGAGCCCCCCCCACGTCCGAGGAAGATAACCCCGGAGTAACTCTCACAGGAGGTAAAGAGGATGATTGTGGGGGGGGTGGATCAGAGCATGACGATAAGGCTCCTGGAAAAAATAATGTTCCAACGGCTGCAAAATGTCAGCCGCATTCCTTAAAGATGTGTTCTAAATGAAAGGACTGGCTTTTCCGTAAGGGGGGGGCGGTGCTGCCCCCTGGTGGTCAACACTGCCATCAGAAAACGATGACAGCCCGAAGAGAACTCTGGGTTTTAAATCCTCGTGGTTACAGCCGCGGTAAAACTTTGACGTCCGGTTGAGAACACGCAAGCCGGGTTTCTGAAAGAGGAGAAACTGGAGCTGCTGCTGGTGGGGGGGGGTGTGGGGTGGGGGGGGCTTAAACCAGGGCGGCGTGGGCGTGCTCGTTACCTGACATAAACAGGCAGAGCTGGTTCAGCGCGCTTGGGTCGGTGCACGTGGGCGCGAGCGTGAGGAAAACGTGACGTTTGTCAGAAGCAAGGGGGGGGTTGGGGGGGCGGAAATGACTTTTACTACCACAACAAATCTGAATTTCATCATCTTTTTATAACAATCTGAAAAATAGCGTTAAAATCTGAGAATAGTCAGAGTCCAAGATCTCAGCTGGAGGTCACAGTCGAGGGTTTGTTTTCTTTATTTAATGAGCTGCTTCATAAATTATCGCACATAAAAGATCCTTTAATTACAAAGTCGAGAGCATCGGGACGAGGGTCGACACGGTGGGAGTGTGATGGGGGCGGGCAGGGGGGGGGGTGGGGCGGGGCGGTGGGCGGGGCTTCAGTGTCCCGCCGCCGTCCGTTCGTCTCCCGTCCGTCTTCAGCAGCGGCTGACATGCGTTTGTTTCACAGCACATGATGGAAAAAAACAAAAAAACAAAAACCAGAAGCAGCGCCTGTTTCTGTTCTCCAGTGTTACTCAAAAGAACCTTTAGGAAGCAAACCGAGGGAATAAATTATAAAAAAAAACAAACGAAAAGAAACAAAAACAAACACTAGCTACACACGAGGCTCACGAAATAAAACGCAGTGGCTCAATTCGCCCCCCCCCCCCCTAAACGAGGACCGGAGAACAGGAACAACGCAGCCAGGAGACGCTGAAGACCGTTTCAGTCCTCCTCCGTTTGACCTTCCTCCTCCACGTCCGGGGTCAGACCTCAGCTGACCCCCCCCCCGGAGGCCGGAGGGAGTCATCGTCACACCGTGGGCGGAGCATCCGGAGCTCCCCGCCGTGGTTTTCCCGCCGCGCTTCGCTTCCGGGGTGGGAGCCTACTTGGACGCCTGCTGCTGGACCTGCTGCAGGAACTCGTGGTAGGAGGGCGCCGACTCGGACCGGTCCTCCACCAGGTGCTGGAAGAGCGTCGCCTTGGCCGAAGCGTCGTCTCTGCGGGACGACACAGCGGGACAGAATTCGCTCAGACGGACTCGGACCAACGCGTTAGGCCGCACGCGGCCCGTTAGGCTTCTCCAGCCGGCCCTCCGAACTCGTCCAAATCATCGTAAAAAACCCATTCGTGTCCCCCTTTCCTGCAACGCCCACGTTTTTTTCACGAATTTATCCTCGTTTTCACACTTCTCTCCGGCTTGTTTCGTACACCGCCTCACGTAAACGCCTCCTCTCGTAAACGCGCGCCCGCTACCGGGTCACGCAACCACGCAACTCGTTATTTCCTTTGTAAACTTTACACATAACGTAAAATAACACGTAAAATTAACGTCTCGAAATCCACTTTGCCGTCTCTCCGAACAACCGCGTCATTGAACAAATAAAGGCAATATCGTGATCGTCGTCGTGGTAACCTGTAAACAACAACACACTACTACGGGAAGACAACCCTCTGTACAAACCTGTTCATAAGTCGGGTTGTACACGTATGTGCGTGTTCTTACTGTCACGCTTTAGAACCCGACTTTTTGACCCGCGGGAGTCAAAGAGTTTGCCCTTGCGTGAGACGTTATTAGCGTTTTTCCGACGGGACGTCACCGCCGATACAGATGCCGATTACGCCATCGGCAGCTGGGTGAGTCAGGAGCCGTCTCGGCGAGGTGACCTCAGCGCAGCCGCGGACGCGCCGGAGTCGTCCCGCACGAGCCCTGGGATTAAACCGGTCGCGCCTCATTCCTGAGCGGTGTGCGCGCGCAGTCGCGCAACAGGTCGTTTGTCGGTTTTCCGCCCGACCCGCGTAGGAGGTCCGCAGCTGTCGCGACCTCAGGCGACCTCACGCGACCCCCCGACCCTCGCGCTCCATCGGTCACCGGGAGCTCGCGACGGAGCTCCGAGCTCTTCGCCGAGCTGGCGGACACAGTCGCAGGCGCCTCGACCGAGGTCGTCCCACTCCTCCGCTTCGTTCCTCGCTGGTAAAAGACGCGGGTTTCCGCCGGTGACGCCACGGGAGCGGCGAGGAGGCGACTTGTACCCGAGCCGGGCCTTTTCTGGAACAAGCACGCGTATTGTTCTGGTCCAAAGGGTCCGCGTGAGCTGACAGAACCCCCCCCGTTACCACCAGGATGACGTTAATCCGCGTCTCTAAACTTGTTTCCCCAAGAGGAAGCGTGAAAGGAGCATCATGAGGCCCCCCCCCCACCCTCCGCCCCCCCCGAGGCTGGAACGAGGGAACAAATGTGGGACGAGCGCGGCGGGCGAAAGTCGGGCTTACTTGACCACGTGCACGACGCAGCTGAAGGCCCGGTTGTCCTGCAGCCAGTCCAGGAACGCCCGGACCCGCTCCGACAGCGGCGTCTCCAGCTCCGGGACGTGACTCTGGAATTCACAACGGGGAAGAGGGGAGTCAGGACGCGAGGGGGAGGGCGTCTTCTGGGCGAGCTGGGAGTCACTTCTGGAGGCCTTGACCCCTGCTGCGAGAACAGGAGCCGCTTGTTTGGGGAGTGAACTCCACGCCCACGTCGTGGTCGTGTCGGAACGTTCCTGGGATGTTGTTCTTCCCGTTACCTCCCCTAAGGAGGTTGTGTTTTTGTCTGTCCGTCAGCAACACGACTCCAAAAGTTATGGACCGATTTTGATGAAATATTCAGGATTTGTTGTAAATGTGAAAAGGAAGAGCTGGTTTCGTTTTGGGGGTGATCCGGAAGAAATCCTGGATTCTGGATCACTTTAAATGTTCGTTAACATTGTGGTAAACGGGGCCAAAGATGTTGTTTCTCAATATCTGTTAATTCTTGACCAAACCCCATGAGATCTGACTCAAGGATGGACAATGGGATCCTCCATCATATTCCAAAGGCTGATCCGGATCTGATCCAGAAGACGGATTTTATTGATATTTATATAAAAAATGGGGGTGCCCTTATATTTTGGCGTACTGTGCCTTTTATATTAGAGGTAGAAATGTCTAAGAATCATCATGTAGCTGAGTCAATTTCACATCTGATGTACGTCAACGGGTTTGTTCTAGCTTTAATACTTTAGGAGCTATATCCGGAAGAAAACCGCCATTACAGAAAATACGATTTTGGTGAATAACTCCTGAACTAAGACATTTATTGTTGTGACTCCGGTGTCTAACGTTGTGTTTTTATGGTCAAGGAATCTAAATAAGCAGTCAAAGTGTATGTGTGACTGATATTTATGGTGGAAATCACAATATGTCAGGAACTGTTGCGCTTGGCGGAGGTCTGTGTGGTTTCTAGTTCTGATTACAACACGCCCTCCCTTTCTCCTGCTTTCAAAAGGAAGTGTGCAGTCGGGCGTGTCCAGCTGCGTTCCTGCGAATGCGAGTGTCCTCACCATGTTGGGCGGGACCGAGGCGTAGTTCGGACAGCCCAGAACGTCTCTGATGAACATCTCGTTGCAGCATTTCCCGACCCACAGGTAGAAAACCTGCGGAGGCGACAACGACCCCGGTTTAAACGGCCGCGGCGTCCCCCCCCCCCCCCCCCGGGCGCTTACGTAGCCGCAGTCCATGAGGAAGGCGCCGTCCCTGCTCAGCCTCTCGGCGGACAGGTGGAGCAGGTGGGGCTGCGGCACCACCGAGTCGTTCAGGTGCAGCGCCCCCTGCGGGCGACAGGCGGTACCGCAAACGTGAGGCTGGTTTTGATCGGACCCGGGGAAAGCTCGTCGGGGACCCACCTTGTCGGACATGTTGTCGAGCCGGTACAGGTCGGGGTGAATCATCCGCATCAGCTGCTGCAGCGGCTGCGTCTTGAACTCGCACATGGCGAAGACGCGCTCGTCCAGCCGCGTGCTGGTTCCCGTCCTCAACGCTTTCTGTTTGAAGAAGAAATTAAATAATAAAAACTAATCAGAGGGGCGTTGAAATTGTCCCGACATGCCTCCACAAAAGGGTTCAGCATCAATCAAAAGCCACTTCAACGGAGGATTAAAGCTCCTTTCACGATACCCAAACGCCCCTCTAGACACGGGGAAGGGCTCGTCCGAGATGACGTAAAGGTCGCCGGGCGGACACGCCCTGGAAAACACGTCCTGATGGGACGAGTGCAGACGCCTGACGTTCATAAAGTGTGTGTGTGTGTGAGGTAACGGAGGTAATAACAGTGTTTACAGCAGGGCTGAGTTCACGTGGACTCCTATTGTTTACCCAAACCGAAACCTCTGAACTTTTTTCTATTTGTGGTTCCGTGTGTGTGTGTGTGTGTGTGTGTGTGTGTGAAGTAACACACCTGCTTAAGCAATGCCAGGATGTACACGGGGAAGAGACACATGGAGGCAGGGAGCACGAGGCCCGACTGCTGCAGGTTGGACACGCTGCTCTTGTAGGCGCCCGCCAGGTCCACCACGGCGTTCACCAGGGCGTCGCGGGCGTCCGACAGGCTGGACGATATCGAGCGGTCGATGGCTGGAAGAGAGCTCGGCCGTTAATTCTCTCGAGGAGCATTTCGGTCTCAGGCTCACTGCCTAAGTGGGAGGATATTGAAACTAAAATAACCGATGTGGAGGCCCGTGAACGTGCAGAACACGACTGCATCGATTCACCACTAAATGGGGGCGCGAGTACCGTATTTTCAGGACCAAAGGTGCACCGTATTTTAGGGCACCTTCACTTAACGGCCTGTTTCAGAACTGTTTAGGGCGCACCGCGTTATAAGGCGCGTAGAACAGAAGCTACAGTCGTGGCCGGGGTTGATGATGTGTTCACTAGATGGAGCTGCGCTAAAGGGAACGCTAATAAAAAGTCAGATAAGTCGGTCAAACTTTGTTAATAGAACACAAGCCGGCGTTCTCACGACTCCGCCCACTCCCAAAACGAACAAACAGCTGTTTTGTTATCTTTCCAGAGTGACGTCGTGTTCTCTCGTAACACACTTCTTTTAACAACAGCAAGTTAGAACAGGTAGTACAACGTTTTTATCGCATTTTATCACGTAGTGGATAGCGGAGGTTAATAAATCGAAGATTTATAATTTATAATCGAAGATAGTGGAGTTGAATAACTCTTCGATTTAATAAACGCGTAAAAGAATTAGCCTGATACCGCTGCAGTAAATCAAACGTTCGCGCGAGCACAATATGACTCCCGAACTCTTGTGAGGCGCCCTTTTGGGGTCTTCACACAGAGATGCTTCGGGACTGGACTCCCTCTTTATCGTTCACACCGGTCACGCCTTCTGGCTACGGTAGCCACGGTTAACCAACATTAATCCATACAAAAGGCGCACCGGGTTAAATTCTAGTCTTTTAGGTGCGCCTTATACTCGTGAAACTACGGTAGTGGGCAGGGTTCGAGGGTCTCGGTAGATGTGATTGAGTCGTAAACCAACACGTAAAAGCTGAAGCGCTGCGTTTAGGACGCTTGTGGGGTAACGACAGTCGCTCGTTCAGCGCAGGTCAGGGGTCCCGAGTTCGCCCGTCGCAGCGGCGTCGGCGACTCACCCATGTTGGCGAGCAGGCAGGTGATGGCCTGAACGTCGGCGCCGGCGTACACGTCGCTCAGCTGGCTCACCACGGGCAGGCACATGGTGTGGACCCGGATTCTCCGCTTGCCTTCAGGGACGGGGGGAAGCTTTCAGCCCGGAACCGCGCCCCCCCAACCCCGCCCCCGTTCGCGCGGCGAGCGCCCACCGACCTTTGCTGGAGGTGTAGAGCAGCGCGGCCTGGAAACAGGCCAGGGACGAGTCCGCCAGGGAGTCCTCGATGGACATCTGCACCGCGAAGGCCGAGTCCGGGTTCACGTTGGCCAGGGACAGCAGGTCGGTGGAGCGCACGAAGAAGTTACCGTGGAACGTGTGGATGGACAGGCCTGCGGGAGGCCAGGGGTCAGGCGGAGGTTCGGGTCCAGACGCCTCGGGGGGGGGGGGGCGGCGCGCTTACCTTTGGTGCATCGTATTCTCATGACCGCCTCGAAGCCGATCTTCCTGGTGAGGTAACGCTCCAGGTCCCTCTGGAACTTCTCCAGCTGGGCGGGGTTGTGGATGAAGTGGAAGGAAGGGTAGTAGAAGACGCAGCCGGCCGAGTACCTGGAGATGCAGGCTGGAAGGGGGGGAGGAGGGGGGGGAGGAGTCAGAGCTTCCTACGGCGCCGCGGGAACGGCGAGCGCGTTCAGGCTTCCCTTACACAAGGAGGCGAGGTCGGCGTACTGGGAGCTGAGCAGGAACAGGTCCACGCCGATCTGCTGACCCGAGCAGTCCAGCGCCAGCTTCTTGTAGAAGTCCGTGGCGGGGCCGAGGTGCGGGACGCCCTGGAAGCACGGACACGTCGGACACGTCAGGGGGCGGAGCTTCCCAGGGAGGAAAGCCCTGACACCGACCCTCCGCCAACGCGCTGGCTGGGGCTTTTAATATCTGTTATTTCCACATTTTCTCTCAAATGTTCCATTCAAGCTGCGAAGTCCGAGAAGAAGAGAGGGAAAATGTGCGCAGGAGGAAGTTTAAGTGTTTCCATGCAGCGCTCCAGATGCTGACGCAGCGAGTTTATTAGCGCCTGAAGATGGAACACAGATGATCGATACGTCCTACAGACGGGCCTTTTAAGCTGCTTTGTTCCCCTCATCACGATTTTTCACTTTATTTCTGTGTGTATTTCTGTGTGTATTTCTATGCTCTGTGCCTCTCCTCTCCCCTCTGCTCCTCTCCTCTCCTACCTATCCTCTACCTACCTCCCTCTCCTCCTCCTCTCCTCCCTATTCTGTCCTCTACCTGTTCTGTCCTCTACCTGTTCTATCCTCTACCTGTTCTATCCTCTACCTGTCCTATCCTCTACCTGTCCTGTCCTCTACCTGTTCTGTCCTCTACCTGTTCTGTCCTCTACCTGTTCTGTCCTCTACCTGTCCTGTCCTCTACCTGTCCTATCCTCTACCTGTCCTATCCTCTACCTGTTCTATCCTCTACCTGTTCTACCCTCTACCTGTTCTCTCCTCTACCTGTTCTCTCCTCTACCTGTTCTGTCCTCTACCTGTTCTGTCCTCTACCTGTTCTGTCCTCTACCTGTTCTATCCTCTACCTGCTCTACCCTCTACCTGTTCTCTCCTCTACCTGTTCTCTCCTCTACCTGTTCTCTCCTCTACCTGTTCTGTCCTCTACCTGTTCTGTCCTCTACCTGTTCTGTCCTCTACCTGTTCTCTCCTCTACCTGTTCTCTCCTCTACCTGTTCTGTCCTCTACCTGTTCTATCCTCTACCTGTTCTCTCCTCTACCTGTTCTGTCCTCTACCTGTTCTGTCCTCTACCTGTTCTGTCCTCTACCTGTTCTATCCTCTACCTGCTCTACCCTCTACCTGTTCTCTCCTCTACCTGTTCTCTCCTCTACCTGTTCTCTCCTCTACCTGTTCTGTCCTCTACCTGTTCTGTCCTCTACCTGTTCTCTCCTCTACCTGTTCTCTCCTCTACCTGTTCTGTCCTCTACCTGTTCTGTCCTCTACCTGTTCTCTCCTCTACCTGTTCTCTCCTCTACCTGTTCTGTCCTCTACCTGTTCTGTCCTCTACCTGTTCTGTCCTCTACCTGTTCTACCCTCTACCTGTTCTACCCTCTACCTGTTCTGTCCTCTACCTGTTCTATCCTCTACCTGTTCTATCCTCTACCTGTTCTCTCCTCTACCTGTTCTATCCTCTATCTGTTCTATCCTCTACCTGTCCTCCTCTCCTCCTCTCTCTCTACCCATCTGTCCATCATCAGGAGGGTCCCCCTACATGAGCCTGGTCCTGCTCAAGGTTTCTTCCTGTTAAAGGGGAGTTTTTCCTTGTTACTGTTGCTTGTCTGGGGTTAGGTCCTGGAATCCTGGAAAGGCCTTGAAACTATTTCTGATGGTAAAAGACGCTGTATCAATAAAGATTGATTTGATCACCTTCGTGCTCGAGCGCTGGTTGGGGTCCTCGCGGGATTGCAGCGCGCCGGCCCCCAGCGTCGGCAGCTGGGTCTGAAAGACGGCGACGCGCCCACCCGTGGACGACATGAGCTTGAAGGCGGCCTGCAGCGCGGGGCCGAGGGCGCTGTGGGTCTCCGTGCTCTGGCTGAACATGGCCGGAAGAGACGTCAGCAGGTCCCTCACCAGCTGCGGGGGGGAGGGAGGGGGGAGAGGGGGGAGGAAATGGAGGTCAGGAACAAGAAAACAAGGAGGGACGGAGGCGCGGGGGGACGGAGGGAGCACCTCTTTGCTCTCCTTCAGGTTCACCATCAGGCTGTCGTGGCAGGGGACGAAGACGTCTTTGAGGAAGAGAGGGGAAAAAGGGGGGGTTAGAACCACCTGGAAGGAACCCGAGGGAAAGGGGGGTCCGGTTCGAGGAGTGGGGGGGGGCGGTACCGTCGATGTCCGACACCACCAGCATCTGCGGCTGCGACAGCCCCTCCTGCAGGTTGTAGAAGTGGACGGTGCTGTCGAAGGTGAGGAAGCCGATCCTGGTGCGGGTGTCGCCGGGCAACCTGGGGGCGCACGCACACACACACACACACACACACACACACACACACACACACACTTTCAGACACAGCCTGGACTCTCCGGGTGACACGCGGCGCGTCTTTGGATGCTTCCACGTGTGTTCCCAGGTGACAACGGCTGGACGGCGTCGGGTTAAAAACAGCACTGACTTGTCCAGGTTCTCCAGAAGCGATTCACAGAAGTGCTTCAGGTATCCCGCTTCCACGGCGTTGTGAGACACGTCGAGGACAAACAGGTAGACGGCGGGCTGAGGAGGGCGCAGCTGAGCGTGCGAGAGGGGGGAACAAACACGCACGGGGGGGGGCGTTAATGGGCGAAGATGCGAACGTGCGCGGGAGCAGCCCCGAGGCCGGGCTGCCCCCTGGCGGCGGGGCGGGGAAGCTCACCATGTAGTCCGAGGAGGCGATGAACTCCACCGTGGAGTTCTGGACCTCCGGCCTCTTGTGGGGCTCTCCGTACGACCTGGTGACCGGGTTGTACATGAACTCATCCGGAACTTGAGTTAGGGAACAAAGAAGAGGGGTGAAGCAGCTGTACTGAGCGAGGTTCGGCTTTAAACGGGGAAAGGGGGGGGTTCTGACCGTCGTTGACCCGGTAACACAGGTTGCACTTCCACCTGCGTTGGTCCAGGAAGGTGACGAAGGGGTTGATGTACGTGCGGCAGGAGCGGCAGCGGACTATGGTGTTGGAGGTGATCACCGGTAGCTGCTGCAGGAGGGGGGGGAAGCAGAGACACGGGGGGGTGAGGAGGGCGAGGACCCCCGTTTCACCTCGGTTGTGCGTTCTGAACGCGTTTATCGGGGTCAACACCCTCCTGCTCCGTCTGGTGACCCCAGACGCACAACGACGCCAACACGAGGAGTTTACCCTCCGAGCACCTACATTGGGGGGGGGCAAACTGTTTGACTCGCGGGCCACGATGGGTTCTAAAATGTGACAGAGGGTCCAGGAGTGTTTGGGCCGGATCTACTAAAGCGTTGATGTAGTGTGAACCTCACATCACAGTAAGAACACGACACACACGTACAACCCGATTTATTAACAGATTTACACCGAGGACCGTCTTTATGTAGCGGACGCTGTATTGTGTTGTTTATGGGTTGCCATGACAACGAGAACGAGGACTAGGACATCGTGTAAAGTTTATATATGCAAAGTTTAAAAAGAAGATAAAGAGTCGTGTGATTGCGTGACCCGGAAGCGCCTGTGGCCGGTAGCGCCATCTATCGGGGAAACGGGGGCATTGCAGGAAAGAGGACATGAACCATTTACGATAATTTGGACGAGTCCGGCGGGCCGGACTGAAGAGCCTAACGGGCCGTACGTGGCCCGCGGGCCGTAGTTTGCCCACCCCTGATCTACACAATACACACACAAGTATCTAAACGTGTCCACTGGTTATCAGGAGGTTTAAATGAGGTGAGAGAGGAGCGTGCGGGTGTTGCTCGTCCTCAGGGGTGGGCCCGATGCTTCCTCTAGGGCAGGGGTCGGCAACCTTTTCTGCTCAAAGAGCCATTTCCCAATGAGAAGAAAGCACCCGGAGCCACAACCCATTTTGACATCATATACAGTACATATATATATATATATATATATGCTATGTACAAAAATATTGCATTTATGAAATCAACGAACTGCTGCAGAGAACACCGGCGCACCGACAAAAAACGGGTCTGAATGGGTTTTTTCCATACATGAGCCACACCGGGTTATAAGGCGCATTAAGGGAGCCAAAACAGTCAGAAAACTCACTTTATTTTGGGGTCTATAAACCGTATTTTACACACCGTTTCATAGGACAGTCTCAATTCCACCGTCTATTTCTGTAATTAACCAACATATTATCAGACGCATGCTAAAACATGCAGTAAAAAAGTGACAACGGAAGCAAAACAGTGACTTTCATCAATTTCATCAAGCAAAATATTCATAAGCGTGTCGCTTTACCGGTGCCATTTCAGGGGGGGGCGATCAGCAGCGCACCTCTGCTGTTACCCGGCATACCTAGCATCGGTGTTGCGCAATCAGCCGGGAGGAGCTTTTACCGTAGTGCGCGTAGCAAAGGCGCACAGCAGATTGTGGAAGTCCACACACCGGGCACCGTATTAAAGGAAGCACCGTCGATTTTGAGAAAAATTCAGGGTCTTAAGTGTGACTTATGGTGCGGAAAATACGGTAACTAATATTGATCCATATATAAGGCGCATCGGATTAAATGGCGCCCTGTTGGTTTTTGAGAAAACGAAAGGCTTTAAGGTGCGCCTTATAGTGCGGGAAATACGGTACTCGTTATTTATTTTCCAAAGTCACAGGGAGGCTCGACAGAAGGTCTAGGGCACGGTAACTCACCTGTAGGTCTCTGAAGGGGTGGAGGAGGAGGCCGAGGGGCAGCCTGGCCTTGTTGAGGAGCGCCTGAGTCTGGGGGATGCTGGTCAGGGTGCACCTGAACGTCCTGGACGAGGGGGAAAAAAACAGAACGTTCCTGATTCGAAACCGCGAAATCCCGTTTTTTTTCAATTCCACCCCAGAGGACGAGATACTGACTGCGGGCTGCAGTTGACCTTCTTGAGCTCGGGGCTGAGGTTGGGCTCGGGGGCCTCCAGGGGTCGGGGGGGCAGCAGGTTCCTCTCCTGCAGCAGGTTGACGGCGCGCAGAGCTTCCACCTCCAGCTCGGGGACGCCGCTCAGCCCCCCCAGGGCCGCCGACAGCTGGGACAGGTTCGGGAACGGCTGCGGGGGGAGGGGGTGCGGGGTCAAGAGCGCCGCGGGTTATCGCCGTCCCCGAACGCACGCCAGCCGGGGCCGCGGCCTCACCTGGGAGAACTGGTTGTAGGCGGGCTGGCCGTACAGGTCGAGGGGGGCGGGGTCAGGGCGGGACGCCGACCCCTGCTGGTAGGCGGGCTGGGCGCCGGGGTAACCGTAGCTACCGTAGGGCGCCGTCTGATTGGTCACGCTGTTGGAGGGGGGTACGGGGTCTGGACGACAGCAACGAGACAGTCGGACATTTTCGGACGCGTTCGGAGTTTCGGCGTGTTCGACGCGGCGGGAGGATTAACGGGGGGGTCGTGCGTGCGCGGCCCAGTTCCATCGCGGGCTTTTAGACAAATTGACGAGCGCGCCTCATCACGTAAATCGGTTGTTCGGGGTCATGGCGATCGGCTTTTAACGATTAATCCGGGAGGGAGAGGCGGGGACCTACCGGGGTAGCTGCCCCCTTCCAGGGAGTCGTAGCTGTTGGGGACCGGGGAGGCGCTGCCCGTGGAGGAGGAGGACGTGTCCCCACCTGAGGGACGCAGAGACACAGGTGAGGTGAGGCGTCCCCACAGAGACACAGGTGAGGTGAGGCGCCCCCACAGAGACACAGGTGAGGTGAGGTAGACACAGGTGAGGTGAGGCGTCCCCACAGAGACACAGGTGAGGTGAGGCGCCCCCACAGAGACACGGGTGAGGTGAGGTAGACACAGGTGAGGTGAGGCGTCCCCACAGAGACACAGGTGAGGTGAAGCGTCCCGACAGAGACACAGGTGAGGTGAGGTAGACACAGGTGAGGTGAGGTAGACACAGGTGAGGTGAGGCGTCCCCACAGAGACACAGGTGAGGTGAAGCGTCCCCACAGAGACACAGGTGAGGTGTCCCCACAGAGACACAGGTGAGGTGAAGCGTCCCCACAGAGACACAGGTGAGGTGTCCCCACAGAGACACAGGTGAGGTGTCCCCACAGAGACACAGGTGAGGTGTCCCCACAGAGACACAGGTGAGGTGAAGCCCCCCACAGAGACACAGGTGAGGTGAAGCCCCCCACAGAGACACAGGTGAGGTGAAGCCCCCCACAGAGACACAGGTGAGGTGTCTCCTCAGGCCGCACAGGAACACACGGACGGGAGAGAGGGGGCGGGACGAGAGGACGCGCTCGCGTCTCTGACTGACGGGGGAACGCGCGCCCGGGAGGGCAAAGGTCACGCGCGAATGAGGGAGCGAGGAGACCGACCTGCGTCCGCGCCCGAAAGACGGAGGACGAAGTTTGAGTGTTCAAATCAGAGGAAGCGCGAGGGGAGCGTATGAACGTGATTTCGTGTATCGCGGGTGACTTCCCGAGCTCGACCCCCCCCCCCGATAAACGAGGGTTCGCTGAACGCGGGGGGGGAAGAGGAAATTTCGAAAATTTACGTTTTTTTTTGTTTTTTTTTAAATAATCTCCAGAAGCGGAAAGAGAACCTCCGGAGTCGTTGGAAGAGGAAGCGCTCGATTCCTCTTCTGCTGCGCGGCGTGGGGGAGGAGGGGGGGAGGAGGGGGGAGGGTGAACGGCGAACCCAAGTCAAGGCGCCCTCAGACGCCCGATTGGACGGGCCCGCGTCCCTTAATCTCTAATCTGGCCAACAGAGCGCCGGATTATCCGGGCTGAGGAGGTCATCTGGGCCTCCTCAAGATCCTCCCGACACCCGCTCGCCCGCCTCTTCGCCGTTTTTTTTTTTTTTTTTTAAACGCCGCCCCGATCCGTAATCTAAGCCTCGTCGCGGGTTCGGGCTCCCGAGCAGAACCGGGCTGGCGTCGGGTTTCTCGCCAAACCTGCAGACGTCGCCATGGCAACCGCGGAGGGGGGGCGGGACTCCCGTCAGTCACGAGACGGCGGCGGGGACGAGAGCGAGGAGGCGAGCAGAGAGCGCCCCCCGTAGACGGCGCCCCTGGAGGGAGACGGGAGGCGTTCCCGTCGTCGGGACGATCAACAGATGGTTCAGATTAAGATTATAAAAACATGACAGCCTCTGTTTATTCTGACGGGAGAGGAGAGAGTGTCCTGAACACTGGGGGGGGAGGAGGGGGAGGGAGAGGGAGAGAGGGAGAGAGAGAGGGGGAGAGAGAGGGGGAGGGGGAGAGAGAGGGGGAGAGAGTGAGAGGGAGAGAGGGGAGAGAGAGAGAGAGAGGGGGAGAAAGAGAGAGAGAGAGAGTGAGAAAGGGAGAGAGAGAGGGGGAGGGAGAGAGAGTGAGAAAGGGAGAGAGAGAGGAGGAGGGAGAGAGAGAGTGAGAGGGAGAGAGAGAGAAAGGGAGAGGGGGGAGATAGAGAGGGAGGGGGGGAGAGGGGGAAGAGAGGGAGAGAGAGAGAGAAAGAAAGAGGGAGAGAGGGAGGGAGAAAGGAAGAGGGAGAGAGAGCGATGGGAGAGAGACGGAGAGAAAGAGTGAGAGAGGGAGGGAGAGACAAAGACTGAGACAGATAGAGAAAAAGAGGGAGAGAGAAAGAGGGAGGAGAGAGAAAGAGAGATAGAGAAAGAGGGAAGGAGAGGAGATAGAGAAGGAGAGAAAGAGGGAGAGAAAGAGGGAAGGAGAGGAGATAGAGAAGGAGAGAAAGAGGGAGAGAAAGAGGGAAGGAGAGGGGATAGAGAAGGAGAGAAAGAGGGACTGAGAGAGAAAGAGTGAGAGAGAGGGAGGGAGAGAGAGAGAGAGAGAGAGAGAGAGAGAGAGAGCAGCTATATTTAACCCTCCTAACTCCTGGTGACGCGGGGCCTCGGGGAGCCCAACACAACAAAACACGTCCTCCCCCCTCCCTCCCCCCCGAGGGTCGGCGAGCACGAGGTGTTTCACAGCGGCGGAGGGGAGGGTGATGACGGGGGGGGGTGAGGAGAGGGTGATGGGGGGGGTGAGGAGGGAAAGGGGGAGCCGAAGAGGCGACAGCGGTGAAGGACGACGCCAGAGCGGACCTGCTTCCTCGTCCTCCTCCTCGTCCTCGTCCTCGTCGGAGCTGGACGACGAGGGGGCGGCGGCCGGGGCGGCGGCGGCGGGGGGGGCGGAGCTAACCCCGCCGTGAGCGACGTATCCGTACTGCACGCCTGCGGGGGGGAGGAGGGGGAGGAGGGGGGGAGGAGGGGGGAGACACATGAGAAGAGCGGCGGATTCATCAGCAGCCGGACGGACGCACATCTGGAGGCGCTCGAGACGCTAGGCCACAGCTGGAGGTCGATATCGAGTGCCTCCCCCCCCCCCCTTTCTCCCCCTCCCCCTTCTCCCCCCCAGCCCGAGCGACTCAGGTAAATCCCGCGGTCGCCATGCAAACGCAGCGAAACCTGCAGAAGCACACGCGACACGGAGACAGACAACATCTGGTTCACCTCCAGCACAGCTGTGCCTCCCCCCCCCCCTCCCCCCTCCCTCCCCCGCCTCCCCCCACTCCAAATATAGGTCCGCTGGTTTTGCACCAGAAACACGAAGGCAGGCGTCGGAGCGCGGAGGCACATCCGCCCTTCGCCGCTCTCGACCTGGGCGAAGGCCGGGGGGGCGTTACCGTGGCAACGACCCGGCGAGGAATGCACCGAAGCGGAGGGGGGGGTCCCGTCGACGGCGCCGTAGGAGTTGTAGGCCGGGGGGGTCGTCCGGGGGTCGTAGGGGTGCGCTGTGGAGGAGAGAGAGAGGTCAGCAGAGGGAGTCGCGTCACCCCCGAATCATCGCCCCCCCCCCCGAACAAACCTGCGCCGCCTTGCCCGTTGACGGCGGGGGGGGGCGCCGTGCCGTACCCGTGCTGCACCACGACGGCGGAGGTCGCCCGGGGGCCGCCGTAGCGGTGCAGGGGGGCCGCCATCCCCAGCGCGGAGCCCCCCGGGGGGGGCGGGGAGCCCAAGCTGCCGTACTGGGGGGCCGGGTACGACCCCGGGGGGGCCGCGGCGGTGGGCGCCGGGGGGCCCGGGTAAGCCCCCCACCCCTGGGCGGCGTAGGCGGGGGGGTGCTGGTTGTACTGGGCGCTGGAGGGGGGGGGCGAGGGGTAGGCGGGGGGTGCTACATGGTGCTGGGGGGGCCGGTAGTACCGAGCCTTGGCGGGGGGGTACCCCTGGGGGGGGGCTCCGTAGCAGCCCGGAGGGGGGGGGCTGGTACACCGCGGGGGTCCTGCGGGACGGAAGGCAGAGTTAGTGGTGGGGGGGGGTCAGGTGCAACTCCACGTCGATAACCGATCGATACGGGCGAAGACCCGCGCTCCGGCGTTAGCTCCGGGGCTAGCTAGCCTAGGCGAAGGATGCTCAACATCTGGCTCCGCGGTCCCGCGGGGGGGCGCGTGTGGCCCCCCCGCGGGACGCCGACCGGCCGGACCCCGGGACGAGCCCCCCTCTCCCATCTCCCTCCCGGGGGGGGGAAAGCGGCGTCGCCCCGGCGGAGGTAGCATGCTAACGCGGCTAAGCCTCC
>CAJVRN010000211.1:9980000-10000000 GCA_911728415.1 Lagocephalus sceleratus
AAGGGGGAAAGGGGGGAAGAAGGGGGAAAAGAGGGGGTGAAAAGGGGGAGAAAAGGAGGGAAAAAGGGGGAACAGGTGGGAGAAAGGAGGAAAAGGTGGGGGAGAAAAGGGGAGAAAAGGGGGAAAAGGGATAAAAGGTGGGAGAAAAGGGGGAGAAAAAGTGGGAGAAAAGGGGGAACAGGTGGGAGGAAGAGGGGAAAAAGGGGGAAAGGGGGGGAGAAGGGGGAGGGGGGAAAAGGGGGAGAGGGGGGGGGAAAGGGGGAGAAAAGGAGGGAAAAAGGGGGAGAAAAGGGGGAGAAAGGGGGAAAAGGTGGGAGAAAAGGGGAGAAAAATGGGGGAAAAGGGGGAAAGGGGGGGAGAAAAGGGGGAGAAAAGGGGGAGAAAAGGGGGAACAGGTGGGAGGAAGGAGGGGGGAAAAAGGGGAAAGGGGGGAGAAAGGGGGAAAAAAGGGGGAACAGGTGGGAGAAAAGGGGGAAAAGGGGGGAGAAAGGAGGAAAAGGGGGAGAAAAGGGGGAAAAGGTGGGAGAAAAGGGGGAAAAGGGGGGAGAAAGGGGGGAGAAATAACTCGATTGCTGCATAAACTCATAAGAGGACGTCTGTATGAGCAGCCTGCCCCCCGTCCCGTCCCCCTGCCCCCCCCCGTCTCACCCGTCCCCCACCTGTCTCCCCCCCGTCCCACCTGTCTCCGGCACCACCTGTATGTCCTCCTCTGCGGAGCCGCAAGCGTCTTCTCTCGTCTCACCCCGTCCTCCCCCTCCGGACCCCGCGGCTCCCCGCCCCCGAACCGGGCCCCCCCGTCCTCCGCCATCGCGACGCCGACGCACCCGGCCCCCCGGGCCCGTCCCGGGAGCGCAGCGGCCGGCGGGAGCGCCTTAATCGGGCCGTCCTCGGGGTCACTCCAGCTTCTCTCCCCCACTCTCGACGACCGCCATGACAGCAGCCCGGACGGGGAAAAACCGCAACACCTTCCGGCCGCCCCGGAAGTGCATCGCTCAAAAGAGACCGCTGTTATTTTTTTTTTTCCCCCCGTGTCGAGCGGCGCCGAAAAGGTGGAGAAAACTCGCCCGGGAGGCCGAGAAAGCTCGTTTTTTTAAAAAGAAACCTACGTCCCCCTCGTCGACTCGAAGCCCTTGACGATGTCCCGGAGGCGACACAGCGACGACAACGACGGTGCGACCGCGTCGCGGCTAGCGCGCGTTAGCCGGCGTGTTAGCCTCAATTGGGGTTATTCTTTTTTCTGCGCCTCTTAAGGGTCCAGATTTGGCGCAAACATGCGTTTTTTCTGCGGGTTGACTCGTGGGGGGGCGCACACGGCGATAAAAGTCGAGTTTGGCTGGGAACCTGCGGTTTGGCGGGGGTCGTGGGTTAGCTGGGGGAAGCGGATGAATGGGGAATGAACCAACCCGCGGGTGTTTGACCTCGAAATAAGTGGCTGAATGGCCCCTTTTGCGTGCAAACACACCCACGGGTGAAGACGGGCGTGTAGACCTCTCGTGGGGGACACTTTGATTGTGTCCAGCTGTGATGTGCTGGTGTGTTTTTGAAGGGAAAGTAACCACGAGGTGGTTTGTGTCTGACGGGGGTTATTTGACCTTGTGCTGCTCCTCTGACCCGTTTCCGGCTCTTCCCTTCCTTCCCAGGAGGACAGGCTCACAAGAGGAGGAGGACCTCGGAGCCCATCGAGATCGAAGACCGCCTGGAGTCGCTGATATGTCGGGTCGGAGAGAAGGTGGAGGCGGGGGGGGTCTTCCTGAGAGCGAGAGAGGCTCGAGGGAGGCTTCTGGAGATGAACGATTCTTCTCTTTCCAGAGCACCTCGTCGCTCGAGAGCAACTTGGAGGGCCTGGCGGGCGTGCTGGAAGCGGACCTCCCCAACTACAAGAACAAAATCCTGAGGATCCTGTGCGCCGTGTAAGTGCGCGGGGGGGAGTCGGGCGTTTCGGGGGGCGGGGCGGGGTGGTCTTCAGCGCCTCGTCCGTGTCCGCAGGGCTCGCCTCCTGCCGGAGAAGATGACGGTGTACACCACGCTGGTCGGGCTGCTGAACGCCCGGAACTACAACTTCGGCGGGGAGTTCGTGGAGGCCATGATCAGGCAGCTGAAGGAGACGCTGAAGAACAACCTGTACAACGAGGCCGTTCACCTGGTGCGCCGGGGGTCCGCGGGTGGGGCGGGGCGCTCCCCCGCTCTTCCCCTCAAGACCCTTTTTTCCCTTTTTTCCTCTCGTAGGTGCGTTTTCTGTCCGACTTGGTCAACTGCCACGTGATCGCCGCTCCTTCCATGGTGGCCATGTTCGAGAACTTTGTCAGCGTCACCCAGGAGGAGGACGTCCCTCAGGTAGATGCTCGGGGGGGGTTCCGCTCTCTGGGCGACTCGGCTTCTTGAAGGGCGTCTGGTCTGTGCCCCCAGGTCCGCTCGGACTGGTTTGTGTACGTGGTGCTGTCCTGCCTGCCCTGGGTCGGGAAGGAGCTCTACGAGAAGAAGGACGTGGAGATGGACCGCCTCCTCAGTCAGGTCGAGGGCTACCTCAAGTAAGGCCGGCGTCGCGCTCTCGTTCCCCTCCCGTCGCGCGTCTCCTCGGTGCCTGAACGTGTTCGACTCCCCAAGGCGGAGGGTCAAGACGCACGTCCCGATGCTGCAGGTGTGGACGGCGGAGAAGCCGCACCCCCAGGAGGAGGTAAGAGGCTCCTCCCCCTCGAGCTCGTCCGAAGCCGTCACCCCGGGCGATGTCGTGCGGTCGTCCTGAAGCTTCCCCCCCCCCTCCAGTACCTGGACTGCCTTTGGGCCCAGATCCAGAAGCTGAAGAAAGACCGCTGGCAGGAGCGGCACATCCTCCGCCCGTACATCGCGTTCGACAGCGTGCTGTGCGAGGCGCTGCAGCACAACCTGCCCCCCTTCACCCCCCCGGGGCACATGCCTGACGCGCAGTACCCCATGCCCCGCGTCGTCTTCCGCATGTTCGACTACACCGACGCCCCGGAGGTGCGCCGCCGTCTCGAACGAGGGCTTCGGCTCGCGCTCGCGCCGTACCTGACGTTGGGTTTCTTCCCCCCCGTCAGGGCCCCGTCATGCCTGGCAGCCATTCGGTGGAGAGATACGTCATCGAGGAGAACCTGCACTGCATCATCAGGACGCACTGGAAAGAGAGGAAAACCTGGTGAGGTGTCGGACCGGAGCTCCTCCCCCCGCGTCTCTGGTGCCGCCTTAACCCCCCCGTGTCTCTCCCGGTACGCGCTAGTGCCGCACAGCTGCTCAGCTACCCCGGCAAAAACAAGATCCCTCTCAACTACCACATCGTCGAGGTACCAAGCGCTTCCGCGAGTCGCACCCGAGCTGTCCCCCGAGTGTCTAAACGCACCTTCTCCTGGTCCAGGTGATCTTCGGAGAGCTGTTCCAGCTGCCCGTGCCCCCTCACATCGACGTCATGTACACCACGCTGCTCATCGAGCTCTGCAAGCTTCAGCCGGGGTCTCTGCCTCAAGTCGTATCCTCGCTCTCTTCTTGTGTTCGGTTTGTGTCCGCGTGTGCGTGGTGAGCTTGAGCCTTGACGCGCTGCTGCCAGCTGGCCCAGGCCACGGAGATGCTGTACATGAGGCTGGACACCATGAACACCACCTGCATAGACAGGTGACCCCCCCTCACCCCCCTCACCCCCGGTCACACGAGCCTCACCCTCTCCTCTCTGTCTACAGACTAATCAACTGGTTTTCTCACCACTTGAGCAACTTCCAGTTCAGATGGAGCTGGGACGACTGGTGAGTGAGGAGCCCCCCCTGTCCCCCTCTGTCCCCCCCCCCGTCCCCCTCTGACCTGAGCGTCCATTGTGGTTGAAGGTCCGACTGCCTGGCTGGGGATCAGGAAATGCCCAAACCCAAATTCGTCAAAGAGGTCCTGGAGAAGTGCATGAGGTACCCCCCCGACGCCCCCCCATATTCACCTCGCACCTCGTTTCCTCTCGCAGTCTGACTCTCTCTCTCTCTCTCTCTCCTCTCCCTCTCTCTCTCCCTCTCCCCTGCAGACTCTCGTACCACCAGCGCATCGTGGACATCGTCCCTCCCACCTTCTCGGCGCTCATCCCGGCCGAGCCCGTCAGCGTGAACAGATACGGAGAGGAGAGCTCCTGTAAGCCCTCGAGGGGGGACGCCCTCTCCTCCGCGTGTTCTCCCTTTACGAAGCGTGGCGCTCGTTACCAACTCCCTCGATGGAGGATCGCAGCCTCTCTTCTGACCCGCGGCCTCTCCCCTCCCCTCTCCCCCCAGCGTCGTTACCCGGGTACCCCGTGTCCGTCACCGTGGCAAACGCCATCAAGAGCCGAGCGTCCAACGAGGAGATCCTGACCATCCTCAAAGAGCTGCCCAACCCCAACCAAGACGACGACGACGGTGGGCCTCGCCGTCCCCCCCCCCCCCCCCCCCCCCAGCGGGAGACTCACCCTCTCCGTGTCCTCCAGATGAGGGGGAGAGCTTTAACCCTCTGAAGGTCGACGTGTTCCTGCAGACGTTGCTCAGCGTGGCGTCCAAGTCCTTCAGCCACTCCTTCAGCGCCCTCGGAAAGTAAGTCCCTCCCCCCCGTCCCCGTCCCCCCCGTCGGGGACGCGTTGGCGCTCGGTCCAAACGTCCCCGGTGCCTCCAGGTTCCACGAGATCCTGAAGACGCTGACGGAGAGCGACGAGGGGAAGCTGCACATCCTGAAGGTGGTGTACGACGTGTGGAGGGGTCACCCGCAGGTACGCGCAGGGGCGGGGGCAGCAACGACGCAACCAGCGTGGGCAGGTGGGCGCTCTCCTCCTCCCCCCCGTCTGCCTCCTTGCAGATGATCTCGGTCCTGGTGGACAAGATGATCCGGACGCAGATCACGGACTGCGCCGCCGTGGCCAACTGGCTCTTCTCTCAGGACATGGCCCACGAGTTCACCAGGTGGGAATTAAGGGGGGGGCCCGAGGGGGGGGGGGCGAAAGGAGCGGCGTACTGAACGAGCACCTGCTCCCTCTGCAGGCTCTACATCTGGGAGATCCTCCACTCCACCATCCGGAAGATGGACAAACACGTCCAGAAGATCCAGCAGGAGTTGGAGGAGGCCAAGGACAAGCTGGAGAAACAGCAGCACAAGAGGGTAAGGCGTGCCCCCGCCACCTGGGGGGGGGGCGGGGTCCCGGGGGCGAGAAGGCGGGGTCGTTAACGGACCCAGCGCGCGTGTTCCTCAGAGGGACAGCGGGGACGACGAGGACATGGACAAAGCCAGCGAGGACGAGGAGGGGCAGCTGGAGGAGCAGATCGAGAGGCTGCAGGAGAAGGTGGAGTCGGCGCAGAGCGAGCAGAAGAACCTGTTCCTCGTCATCTTTCAGGTGAGAAAGCGAAAGCGGCCCCTCTTGAGCGTGAGAACGTCCCCCAACGTGTCCGTGCGCCGCCGCAGCGCTTCATCATGCTGCTGACGGAACACCTGGTGCGCTGTGAGACGGGCAGCGTGGACATCAGCACGCCCTGGTACAAGAACTGCATCGAGCGGCTCCAGCAGATCTTCCTCATGGTAAGACTTCACACACACACACACACACACACACGCTCTGTCGGCCCATGTTTGATGTGTGTGTGTGTGTGTGTGTGTCCCAGCACCACGTGACCATCCAGCAGTACATGGGGACGCTGGAGAACCTGCTGTTCACGGCCGAGCTGGACCACCACATCCTGGCCGTGTACCAGCAGTTCTGCGCGCTGCAGCTCTGAGCCGCACGCTCACGCAGGACTGCGACCACAATTCTCTCAATAGGACGTTCAATTTTTTTTTTTTTTTTTTTTTTTTACATATTGTTTTTTTTTTGCATTTTTAAAATAGGAATTCCAATAAGTTGATTTGATAAGCGCCTCCTTGTTCCATCTGTACATCCTGTTTGTATATTTGAGAATGTCTCTTTTTAAACCTGTGAGAACGGTCTGAACGAAGGTTTGAGCGCAGAGGGAGGGGACTTCAGGTCGGCTTGGACACATAAATCCAGAGAGCATTCTACTTTTTTACATTTGTTTTATGTAGAATTGGGAAAGAATTAAATTTCTCCACTCTTACACCAGCTGTTATTTCAGTTTGTGGTTTTTTTGGTTGTTTTGGATAAAATTCTTCTGTAAATTCTAAACTTTTTGGGGTTATCTCTTTCTTTCGTTTATTCCTCCACAGAGGTCTTCATAATCCCCCTTTTTGGGATTATAAGGCATAATTTTAGATGTGTATATAGTGTAATATAAACCATTATGATAAAAAGTGATCATAATCATATTTTCCTGTAGATATGTGTTTTACCCCAGCGATGAGGTGCTGGAAGGTTTTGAAACTGGTGCTTGAAAGTGCTTGAATTGACCCTTGACACTAGAGGGCTGATCTGATCAGTTAATTAGAGGTTCTTTTGGATAAATATTGTAGCTGTGTTCGCCAAAGAATCAGAGTTCATGCGGCATAATCAGGCTCCACAAGTACATGAAAAACATGTTTAATTTGAATGAGGGAAAAAAAGTCTCAAAAGCAAGATTTGTCTTGGACAACGTTAAAACAATATTAATTATTGTTAGTTTACAGAATCAAAATTAGATGATTTTTATCATCTAGATTGCACAAACCCTGTTTTTATAATCCTACAAATCAGTTTTATAAAAGGAGGTCCCGTATCTTTAAAAAATAAAACAAACAGCATAAAAATTAAATCAAGTGGTACATTCATCAATTTTGAGGCAACAGTTGTGGTTTCAGAAACCTGAAATCCTGGAATATTGGCTATATATTCTCTAAGAATATATATATAGAAATATCTTTATAGAATATTTTCCTGCAGAAGGAATAAAACCTTTGGCATTATTGGGTTCTTCAAGTGTATAAATATTGTAAGTAAAACCATTTTGTAAGATGTTAGATATATTAATACATCCTTAAACCGTAATAAAAGACAAACGGAAACCTAAAATGTAATGAGGAAAAGGCCTCAGTGACGCCCCCTAGGGGAGGGCCAGGGCTGTAACTACCACCCTTCCCGTCGTGTGGGGTCAGGCGTAGGTGTTGTGAGGTTCGGAGAGCAGCGGCTGGCTGCTGCCGTTGTCCTCGTCCTTCTCCTCGGCCTCCAGCCGCCGGTACCGCGTGTGGAAGAAGATGACGAAGACGCAGGTGACCAGGCAGAAGAAGCCCGCCTGCACCAGCATCGACACTGCGGTCCAGAGAGAGAAGGGCGGGGCGTTAGTCGGGAAGGCGCTCCAGCTTAAAAACCAGGCTGCTTCCGAGTTCCCCTCACGTGATATCTCATAATCATCTACGTAAAACGACGACTCATGAGCAACCGCATGTATCTCGTTTGGTCAAGTGTGATTCTATTTAGAGGTCCTGGGTTCAAATCCCACAGTTCAACTCGATAAACGCTGTAAAACACACAAGAAATCGTAGGAAAAACAACAGGATTCTTCGATTTTCATCCGTGTATTTTTACCGCCCCAGGCGATCATCAACTGGGGGCGCGCGGGCCAAATGTGGGCCGCCAAACCCTCCCGTGCGGCCGCGGGACTGGAGTCCAAAATTACGAGGATCAAAGAGAAAATATCACGTGATCCCCACCATCAAAGCAACTGAAAACAGCGACAACAGAGACTCTTAACTACCAGTAATCCCTCTATTTAGGACTCTATTTAGGCTTCATCAAATAATAGTTTGGTTTTTTTACAAATATTTGGATTTTTTTTACAAATACAGTTGGTTGTTTTTTTTTTAACAAATATTTGTTTTGTTTTTTTTACAAATACAATTGGTGACCTCTGACCTAAAAGATATTAAGTTGAGAAACCAACAAGTTCCAGTGTGAAGGTTGAATCCAACACAAAGGGCTCGTCCGGGAGTTGAACCCGGGACCTCTCGCACCCGAAGCGAGAATCATACCCCTAGACCAACGAGCCACCCTGGTGACCCCCGCCCCCCCCAGGTGGAGGTGACCTACCGTTCCAGTTGAGGGTCTCGCTCACGCAGGTGGACACGGGGGTGTCGGTGACCCTCGTGGTCAACGCCTGGAGGAGGACGATGAAGCCGGCAGACTGGAGCTGCCTGAGGGAGACAACGGAGTGTCAACGTGGGGGGGTGAGGTAGGGGGTGAGGGTTGAGACGGCGGGGGGTCGGAGGTCGTACGCCAGCATCATGATGAGGCCGGTGGACGTGGCTTCCCCGACGGGGTAGGAGCACTCCACCGACAGCTCCAGGCTCGCCGGGTAGCCGGAGTTACCGAACAGGCCCAGCAGGGAGCAGACCACCGCCACCAGGGCTCGCTGCTGCTGCATCTGAGACACCTGGGGGGGGGCAAGGGGGGGTCAGGGGGGTCAACGGTTAACCGCGGGGGTCGGGGGTCCGGCTCTCACCAGCGCGAAGGCGATGAGGGCCAGCGCCGTCAGGCACATGCTGACTTTGATGGCCTCCGAGAACTTCTTGGTCCTATCGAGGTAGAAGCTCAGAGCCGCCGCTCCCGGGAAGCCCATGAAGATGAAGAGGGCCGCGCAGAGTCCAGAGAAGTCCTGGGGGGGGGTTGGGGGTTGGTGGGGGTTGGGGGGTTAGAGAGGAGGCAATTCCCAACTTCGCTTTTCAGTTTCTGCTCATTCAAAGTCCCGTTTGGACGTCTTTTGTTTACCGAAGACGTAGAGGAGCAGCAACGAGGTGGTTGTCTTGAAGTTTCCCCTACGTCATCACTAAAGTACCCATCCAACCATCCATCCAACCAACCATCCAGCCATCCATCTAACCAACCAACCGACTATCCAACCAACATCCATCCAACCAACTAGTCATTCAACCAACCAACCATCCAGCCAACCAACCAACCATCATCTAACCATCCATCCATCCAACCAACCAACCAACCATCCATCTAACCAACCAACCAACCAACCATCCAACCAAGCTTCCTCAACAGCAATCTTAGATCAGTTTAATTCGCTGCCCAAGACTCACCTTTTCTATCGACCTTGACCTCCACCACCCCCCTTCTCCCCCCTCCCCACGCCCTCTCATCTGGTTTACCTCTCTTACTTCTACTTTTATCACTTTACACTTTTTAACTTAAACCTTTATCCTGTCGCCTCGCGCTCGCTTTAACCATCGAGAACTTTGGTTGAACTCAAGTTGTTGTAAATGTTCTATATCAATAAATAAGACTTGACTATTGTGGTGGGTGGGGGTCGACCTGGTGTGTGTGTGTGTGTGTGTGTGTGTGTGTGTGTGTCCTTACGCTGGTGTACCCCTGCACACAGAGGATCTGCTCCAGGAGGGTGGTGAAGGTACTGAACACGGCCACAGCCGTCCCGCTGGTCACCAGCAGCACCATGTAGGCCCTGTTCCTCAGGAGCTGTGGGGGGGGGGGCAGACAAGAAGAACCATGACCCCAACCTGACGGGGTTGGGGTCATGGCCCCCCCCGAGCGGGTTTGTCCCGGACCCTCACCAGCTTGATTCCCTGGAAAAACGGCTCGCAGCCGGACGACGCGGCGCTGGCGGAGGGCGGCGTGGGGGGGGTGCTGCTGCGCATCCCCACTGTTGCTAGGAAACAGGCGAAGCACGCCGGGGCCGCATAGGCGATCAGCTGGGGGAGGGAAGAGGGAGGAGGTTGAAGCCCAACTCGCCTAAGCCGAGGTCAACGGGCGCCGTCGGCCTCCGACTCACCAGCGTGGGGATCTGCTCGGGGGTTTGGACCACCCAGGGCGAGATGAGGTTGCTGAGGAGCATTCCCAGGAGGTTACCTGAGCGGGGGGAACCGGGACGGGTCAGGCATCCGGGACGTACCGGGCCAGAACCACCCGAGGCGCCGGTAGCGGCCCGGGACGCCCTCGACGTCGCCGCCGTTAAGGCCGCGAGACTCCGCAAAAACCCAAAGCGACGGGCGCCGTTTCCCTTTTGTCGGGAGGGATCAGGCGGGGAGGCGAGCGACTCGAGACAGCAACCGCGTACGCGAACGTCGGTTTTCGCTCACAGATCGACGAAATCGCGCCGCCGATGTTTGACAGAATTAGAAAAGAGTCAGACACGAGTGCAGATACTCGAGAGCCGATAGAGGCCTCTAGCGGCAGAAAGAGGTATTACATTATTATTATTATTTATTATTATTATTATTATTATTATTATTGTTATTATTATTATTTATTTATTTAAAAGGTCCAATCAGGGTCGAGCGTGCGGTAGACTCACACATGGAGGTGATCATGGTGGCTGTCGCCCGTTGGTGTTCGGGGAACCAGAGGGCGGCGAGCTTGGTGGGGGCGAAGAGGATGAAGGGCTGCCCGAGGGCGCCGAAGACCTGGCCCAGCATCACCACGGCGTAGCGGGCCCGCCCCCCCGCCAGCGTCCCGCAGACGCGCACCACGCCGCCAACCATGGTCAGCCAGGCCCCCAGGATCAGCTGCGGGGTCGGAGGGGGTCAGTGGAATGGTTTGGGGGGAGGGGGGGTCGCGACCTCACCGTGATCCGCAGCCCGCAGGTGTCGAGCAGCCACATGGCCACGAAGGTCAAGGGCACGGCGACCACCATGAAGACCACCGACAGCCAGTTGACCTCCTCCAGGCTGACGTCCAGGTAGTCGGCCGACTGGTTCGCCACGGGGGCAAAGGTCAACCATATCTGGAGGGGGCGGGGTTAGGACATGAAAAACACGTCAGGGTGTTAACGCGACGCTTTTATTTTGAAAATACAGTGTACCCTCGCTATAACACGATTCACTTTTCACTTTTTTTTTTTAAAGTGCATCGTGCTCTGAATCCAGATTTTTGAAGTTTGTAAGTGTTTAACTGCGAGAAAACGTTAACGCCTGTGAGAAAAGCGTACAAAAGCGCGTGGTTAGGTCTTTTACGGCCTAAAAACACGTAAAATAATTATAAAAAAATAAAGCTGTTTTCTTTATCCTTATCGCGGGTTATTTCCGGAACGTTACCTTCCCGATAAGCGAGGGAACACTGTAATAAACAAATTTTAAAAAATCGCGGGATTACGAAATCGATATGGGGGCGTGGCCTCGCTATAGTAGGTTAACCCCGCCCACCGCCATGTGACACAGTCGTTTCGCTTCTGCAATCTCGTCGCGGATGCCGACGATCATCGGCCTGTGAGAAAAGCGTACAAAAGCGTGTGGTTAGGTCTTTTACAGCCTAAAAACACGAGAAAACGTTAACGCCTGTGAGAAAAGCGTACAAAAGCGTGTGGTTAGGTCTTTTACGGCCTAAAAACACGAGAAAACGTTAACGCCTGTGAGAAAAGCGTACAAAAGCGCGTGGTTAGGTCTTTTACGGACAAAAAACACGTAAAATAATTATAAAAAAATAAAGCTGTTTTCTTTATCCTTATCACGGGTTATTTCCGGAACATTACCTTCCCGATAAGCGAGGGAACACTGTAATAAACAAATAAAAAAATCGCGGGATTACGAAATCGATATGGGGGCGTGGCCTCGCGATAGTAGGTTAACCCCGCCCACCGCCATGTGACACAGTCGTTTCGCTTCTGCAATCTCGTCGCGGATGCCGACGATCATCGGCCTGTGAGAAAAGCGTACAAAAGCGTGTGGTTAGGTCTTTTACAGCCTAAAAACACGAGAAAACGTTAACGCCTGTGAGAAAAGCGTACAAAAGCGCGTGGTTAGGTCTTTTACGGCCTAAAAACACGAGAAAACGTTAACGCCTGTGAGAAAAGCGTACAAAAGCGCGTGGTTAGGTCTTTTACGGACTAAAAACACGTAAAATAATTATAAAAAAATAAAGCTGTTTTCTTTATCCTTATCACGGGTTATTTCCGGAACATTACCTTCCCGATAAGCGAGGGAACACTGTAATAAACAAATAAAAAAAATCGCGGGATTACGAAATCGATATGGGGGCGTGGCCTCGCGATAGTAGGTTAACCCCGCCCACCGCCATGTGACACAGTCGTTTCGCTTCTGCAATCTCGTCGCCGACGATTATCGGCCGGTGTCGCGGGTTCCTGCGATAAGGCGCAACAACCGATAACCGCGACGCGAAAAAAAAAAAAAAAAAAAAAGTCAGGCTAGGTCACGGATATATTATAAAAACAAGCGATAATCGACCACGGGGGGGGCCCAATTTTAACACCTTTATTCTTTAACCGTTTCGGCCCGGTTCGACCCGGTTCGGCCCGGTTCGGCCCGGTTCGGCTCTCACCAGGGCGTTGAAGCAGTTGAGCAGGCAGAGCACCAGCAGCACCAGCCACCGGCGCCGGTAGGCTCTGAACGCCCCCGGCCGCCTCCCCCTCCCCTCCTCCGGGCCCCGCAGCTCCGGGGCCCCGGCCCCCGCCGCCGGGCTCCGCTTGTCGCGTCCGTCCATAACGGGCGTCTACCGCCGCGTGTGCATCCCACCCCTCCCGAACCGGGTCAGGACCGAAGGGAAGTCGTGGTTAGAGGACGTTTGCGGGACGAACTCGCGTAAATAAGAGTAACGACGCGGGGCGGCCCGCCGGGGGAGCCTCCCCGACACAGATCGTCCGCCGACGCGACGCCTCACTCCCGCCGGGATCGCGGCCACACAGACCCCCCCTCACCGAACTTTAAACCCGGGTCGTTACGCGTTTTTTATTTGTTTTTGGTTTTTTTGGGGATTAAATCTGACCAAATTTGATTAAACCCGGATTAATTTCAGCTCACAAAGTGGCACCGTTCGTGTGCGTGTGGGGGCAACACGACTGTTGTTGCGGTTGAGACGAAACCGAATTAAATTAATGAACATCGACTAAACGTCTCCAGATGTTTCCTCTGTATTTAACAGATGGCAGGTCACACACACAAACCAGATTGATTGTTGTCAATCTGCTTTTATTTAGTAATTATTCAGTTGTAGATGGATGCCTGGTGTCTGCACCAGAGTGCGTTTTCGGGTCAGAGTGAGACGTCACCCCGTTTCTCACATCTCTGACTTGGGCACGACTCAGCAAAACTAACGCGATTTACTCAAAATTACATTATTTCTACTTTCTTAATCGTCCCTTTTAGTACCTGGAACGACAAACAAACCGAAACATTTAGTTTTTGTTTTTTTTTTAATGTGTATTCACGCAATCGGTGATTGAACATGAACACGAGTTTTCATTTTCACATTCAAACTTTTATTTTTTTATGTGCATACGTTACGCGCGCATTTAAAAACAGGTCAAACGATAATGCCTTGATTATATAAGCGTGAAACGGAATTGCACAAATGCGGATCGGATGGCGAGCACTTGTTTGCGCGTGGTTCGGGGCTTTAAAACGTAAAACAAAAGCTCATTAACGACGGAAGGGAACACGGTTGTGAAACCCGCGCGTCACCGTTGCGCCAGCCCGCCAATAAACGCGTCACGAATGATTGATAAACGACCCGTTTCGCGGCGCCGATCGATAACCGATCAATTAGACCCGCGATTGGCTGGCCGCCGTGGCCCCGCCCCCCTCCGCCAGCGCCGCCCCGCCCCCCCCTCCCTCCTCCCACCGCGCATGCGCAGCTCCGCTCCAGGAGTGGAGTTTCGGCCTCTTCCGCCGCCGCTCGGCCGTTTTCGCCTCTTTGTTTTACTGATAGTGGATTTAACTCGGATCCAACCCGACGACCAGCGGACGCCGCTCCCCCAGAACAGGTCAGTCGGCCCCCCCTCCGCCCTCCCCCACACCCCCACACCCCCGAGGACCCCCCCCCAGCCCCCGCAGCCGGTCCCGGTTCGTGCCCCCCCCCCTCCTCGTCGGTGCCACGGGGCATGCTGCTGTCTTGCGTGTCGGTGCGGGGGTGCACGGGCCCGGGCCCTGCAGCCGGGGACGCTGCCTTTTCCACGGGGGGGGGTGGGGGCATGCATGGTAACGTTATTAATCCGTCATTCGCCCGGTTCTCTGCACCCCCCCCCCCTCTTCCTCCTCCTCCTCCTCCGCCTGTCTCGTCATGTTTAACAGCCAAACACCAGCTCTCTCCCATTCAGTTGGAATGTTGGGGGGGGGCAGGTCCACCATTGCTCCTTCCAACGAGGGAGGGGGTGGTGGTGGTGATGGGGGGGTGCAAAGTTCAGGAGCGTGCGTGTGCGTGGACCAACATGCGGTTTGGATTAAGGGGAGGCAGAAAGTTGGTGCATTTCTGTTGTTCGGGGTGGATGTGGATGTGGATGTGCCCCCCCCCCCCCCCACACACACACACACACACACCACCAGGGCTGCTGCTGCTGCAGCTGTGTGACATTGGTTGGTTTGGGGGGGGGGGGTCATGCAGACAGTCCTCAAGTCTGAATTTAAATATCACCGTTTCCTCCATGAAATCGAACAGGGCTGCAGAATGACCCCCCCCCCCCACACACACACACACACACACACACACACATCCTACAGCACAGGAAGCATGGTCTGGTCTGGTCTGGGGGGGTTGGGGTTGGGGTTGGGGGGGTTGCAGGTCCAAAGATGGAGGTGGAACTGCGAGGTTGGGGGACAACAGGAAGCGAGGTTTACCTGATGCCCCCCCACCACCACCGCGGCCTTGAGGTATCGAGTAGGACGCCGGCGGGGGGGCGACCGCCGAAGCCAAGACGGTGGCGGCGGGGTCGCCCGCGAGCGGTAATAACCGCGTCAGGAAGGGTCGGCTCGGCGTCGACCAACTTCAGGACGGTGACTTTTTCTTTTTTAGTCGGAATCGTTCGGGGGGGGAAAGTTTCGAGAGGAGGAAAACGACCCCGCGGGTGGAGCGAACGGGTCGTCCACCATCACGCCAAGACCCTCGGTTCATAGGGTGAAGCCTCAGGTCAGACCCCGCCAAGGGCGCCAACCTCGAGGGCGAGGCTCAAGCCCTTAAAGGCGAAACTCGGCGCCCCTCTCCCTCCGCGGCGCGGACGTCCTCCCGGAGCGCGTCGAGTTCCTGGCGGCGTTTATGGATGTCGAACACGTCCTCCTTGTTTTAATCGCGCAGACGTCTGAGAAGAAAAAAAAAACGCTCCGGGTCTCCGGGAGGGCGGTCGTCAGAGGCACTTGACGCGTCACGGGCTGGTTAATTAACTTGTGATTTCGATGTTGTCGTCTCTGATGTCTCGAGCTTTGACGCCTTCAAAGGAGGCGGCGGCGGCGGCGGCGCGCGGAGGCGCGTCGGGCGTTCCCGCGTTTCAGCAGCCGGGACATTCAGCGCGGAGCGGGATGTGATGTCGGGCCCGGACGCTCCTCCTGCTCCCCGCCGTTCTTTACGGTCGTCGGGGGTTACGGAGGGAAAACTCTCGACTTCCGTCGGGACCCGCCGACCGATGGGGTCGCGTACGCCAGCGACGACGGCTAGGGCGGGACGTCTGACGTCTGTCCCGACCCGGGAACGACGGACACGTCCTCGACTACTCCTGGCAGAGCGACAAAAGGATGAAAAGGATCAGTATCTCGACGACAAAAAAAAAAAACGACGTTAACGGTCGCGGCATCTGGGCGGGCGTTGGAAGCCCAAGAGCGACCCCCGACCCCCGAAGGAGCGCTCGGATGCGATCGCCCGTCGCCTCAGTCTCGGGGCTTGACTTATCGTCCACGTCTTCGTGGGGCCGGTGGACGTTTCCCGCTCAAATATCCCGGGAACGCTTCGTTTTCTCCCCCGAAAGGTCCCGGTTTCCGTTTCCGACCTGACTCGTGCGAACCGGAGCTCGCCCGGGCGGACGCGCCCGACGCAAAGGCCGCCGATCGAATTCCTTAAACACTCGAGGTGGACGTGTAATCCGACTGCTGGTGGAGGCGGACGGGAACGCTCGGAAAACCTTCCGTTCATCCACCGGACAAGGACGCGCAAACGTCGCCGGGTGGGAATCAAACAGCCGAAGTCCGGATTCGATGACCCACGTCGGGATCCGTCCTTTGGGCGGAGCAACGGTTGCCCCTCCCCCGACGCGATCCCGCCGCGTTCCCTGTCGCGGACCATCTGATCGACGTCCTAAATCGTCGTCTTCCTTGCGGGAAGACCTTCCCGTAGTTCGGAATCAACGTCGAGGGGGGCGGCGAGCCCCGCGGTGCGGCCAAATGTGCGACTCTCGAAAAAAAAAAAAAAAAAAAAAGACGCGACGATGGCGGCGCCGATGTTTATTTTCGTTCGCGCGTTTAACTTCAAGCTGCTTCCTTAGCTGGCGGGGGAGGACGGCGGTCGAAGGCTCGCTCGGGAAGCGTCAGCGCGGACGCCGACAGGTGGGGAGGAGGAGGACGAACAACCCTTGGCGAGGTTAGCGACGTTTACCCCGCCGTTGTTCCGATCTCGGAATTACGTCCCTTTCCTCCGAGGGCCGAGGAATTATGTCTCATATCCGTTTAAGCTCCGTTTTGATGAATTTAAATGCCGCCGTCCGTCTGGAAGTGATGGGCTTTTTGGTTTCAGGGCTCCTCTTAGTGCCTGCAGAAGTCGTAATTAAATATCCGATCCGCGTTAAAAGTTCGCCGCGGAGCGTCGTGGAGGTTTAATGCGCGGCGAGGCGGGTCGTTTGTGGCGTCCGTGTCGTCCCGGCGAGCGCTGGAGCGTCCGAAAGCGAAGGCGCGCGGGCCAGAACGAGGATTTGATGGCTTGCGCCTCGGCCCGGCCCGAGCGGTGAACGGCCCATAACTGTCGTGGGCTCGTCTTCGCCGCCGCCGCCGTCCTCTTCTCAAGCCCCTCGCGCCTCGCCGCGTCCTCCTCGGTCCTCCTCCGCCGGCCACGGTTGAGCGCGCCTGCCGGGGGACCCGAGCAGAAACCCTTCGGCTGTCGCGTCCCCCGCTCGCCGTTGACCCCGCGGGCCTCGCCGCACCTCCACGGGGGCGCCGCCGCGCTCTCGAAACAATGACCGCAAAACCGGCGTTTCAGAGAGGCGCCCGCTCGAGCGGGTTCGGGGACGGCGTTTCAGAAACAAAAGCGGATGCCGGAGGAGAGCGGGGGGATTAATGAGCGAATAATCCCCGATTTAGAGCGAGAGCAACTTTTCATCTCGTAGCATTTTGAGGCCCCCGCCGCCTCTTCGGCGGGGCTTTTACGACCCCGAACGTCGCACCAACCGCCGTCTGATCCGCCCGATGAACCCGGTCGGTTTAGGCGTCTACGCGGGAGCCGAACGCCGTCCGTTGATCGTCCGTCTCTAACCGCGTTTGCCCGCCGCGTCGACGCCAGAGAGGAAGCGAGCAGCAGCCCCCTCGGGACAGGAAGCTGCTCCTCCACGTTCCCGTTTTTAACGGCGTCCACGGCGGGGGTCGGCGCCGGCCATCGGGGATGGAGCCGAGCTCGCCGCCGAGGTCGAGGCCTCGCGCGGGGCGGGGCGTGGGGGGGAGCTTGTTGCCGTGACGATGAAATGAGGAAGGAAGTCGTTTTTGCTTACAGGACTCTTTCAGATTTGCAGACTCCGTTCTTCTCCGTCGGAGCGGGTCGCCCCGAACCTCGGCGACGCCCCGAGCCTCGGCGACGCCCCGAACCTCGGCGGCGAGCGGCGCCGAGGCTGAGCCGGACCGACGGGCCCAGCGTCGCTCGCCACCTCCCCATTCGGCCTCCCCAGCTGAGTCCCAGAGCTGCAGCCTCCCCACGGCCTCCTCTGGCTCGGGCCCATTGTCCCCCCACCTCACCCCCCCCCACCTCACCCCCCTCGAGCTCCGGCCCGAGGTCGGAGCGCCGTCAAACAGAATTAAGGAGACAATAACGGCTGAGTGTTGGCGAATCCTCGGCCGGGGGGAAGAATGTTCATTTTTTTTTGGGGTGTAGTTTACGCCCTGTGTGTGTGTGTGTGTGTGTGTGTGAGTGTGTGTGTGTGTGTTTTTGATGTGGGGCCAAAGCCTCCACAACAAGACGGGGCTTCTCCTCCTGGCTCCGTCCGCCGACGCGGGGCCTTCAGTGTCCGTCGCATCCAGCTGGCCGCCGATTCGTCCCAAGGCCGGGGCACTCCAGCGACCACGGGGGGGGCGGAGGGGGGGCGGGGGCCAACAGGGGCCCTTTCAGACGCGGGGCTGTGTGGGAGTCCCTGCTCCTCTGTCCTTATCGGCTACTGGACCGTCCGTCTGGGTGCTGGCGGCGGCGGCGGTGGCGGCGGCGTCCCGCGGGGGTTGATGGCGGTACTTTTGGTTCACGGGACACGGGGGCGGGCCAGGGAGGAGGGTCACTTGAGAGTCACCTGAGGGTCACCTGACCTGACGCGTGATCCCAGACTCCAGGTTCCCCCGTTTGGGGGCGCCATCGGATCCTTGAACCCGGACCCCCCCCTCTTCCCCATGGGGGGGGGTCCAGATGTGTTTTAGAGATCAAAGTTTCAAAGGGGGAGTTTTTTTTGGCGAGATGGCGGCGGAGCAGCTTCAACGCCGGCGTTTATTCGATTGTTTATCGACGTCGCCGCCGAGCGAGCTAGAGCGGGACCCTGGGGGCCGGAGGTGTCGACACAGGGCCCCTCGCCCGATCGGGAAAACTACCGGAATCTCGTCCTTCGGGAGGTTTTCCCGGACGCGCGGCGGGAGGTGGGACCCGCTTTAAACACCGACCTCGGCGAGCTCGGCAGCGTCGGCGCGTGAGAGGCGGTTTTCGGTGAATCACACGAGGAGGGCCGACGATCACGCCCCCAACCCCCGGAGCTGGTGTCGGAGCTCTGAGTCACGCCGAGGCGGGTTAACGGGGCCCCGCGGAGGTCCGCCGCGGCGTCCGTGGAGTCTGAGTCGCGAACCGCGCCGCACGAGGCGGCCGGGGCGTTCGGGTTGATCCTCTTAGCGACACACAGGCGGCCCTTGTGCGGCGGGCGTGCTCCGACCCGTCCCTCCCCAGGGCGCCTTCCAAAGCGAGCCTTTCCGGTAGAACCGCCCGCGAGGCGTCACCCGAACAACCGGTTTCCCCGGGCGCGAGGACGCGTACGGGGGGCGGCGGCGGCGCCGCAGACGGACCCTCGGCCTTCGCCCCGGGTCTCCGGGCTTTCGCCCCGGACGGACCTCGCCTCTTGTCTTCCCGTCTCCGGGTTCCGGCGAGAGAGGATTCCCGCGGAGCCGTTCGGGCGCGGAGCTCCGTCGGCGTTCTGCGGAGGCAGAGGGCCGGCGCGCTGCGGCGGAGACGGCGTTCTTTTATTTGCTTCGCTTGTCCTCGCGCGACTCTGCAGCGGCGGCGCAGCTGAACCCGCGTGAACCCGTGAGCCCGCTTCCCGCCTCCCCCCCCACCCTCCCCCGCTTCTGGAGCGTTCGCGGACATTTGGGGCGGGGGGAGGCCCGTCTCGTGTCCGGTTGACCTTTGGCGAGGAGATAACGAGGACCGCTGAGCCCTTCGGGAGCCGCCGACCGACGCTTGATGTTTGTTTCCAGCGCGGGATAAAAAGACTTCACGCAGCGGCGTTCGTGGAAGGGGGGGGTCAAGCCCCTCCTCCCTGACCTGGCCGTGACCTCGCAGCCCGTCGTCGTGTCGATGGCGTCTGTGTGAGAGGCGGCGGCGCGTCCTCGGGTGCCCCCGCAGCTTCAGCTGGGCTGATTTCACGGTCTGACGGGCAGACGGAGGCTCCGGCGCTGTCGGCGGGGACTTTACGAGCGTCTTTTTCAATCCCTCGGAGGGGGAGGAGGGGGGGGGCGGATCAGCGGAGGGCGGCGTGTCGGCGTCGGGGACGTGTCCGCGCTGTGACTCAGGGAGGGCGAGAGCAGAAGTGCGTTCATCCCGACCGGAGGGAGCCTCCACCTTCACTCTCACCGGTTCAGCTGATTACCGTATTCTCTGGACTATAAGACGCACCCCCCCCCCCTCACGCCTCCATCCCCGCGGCTTATACATCGATGCGGCTCATCCGTGGATTTTTCCGGACCAAAGGGGGGGGGTCTAGAAGTGGAAAAGCGAGAGGGACGCAAAGAAGAAGACGGTAGTTTGAAGCTCAAACTTTAACAATCGTTTTGGGTGTGCGTGTGGAAGTGTGATGCAGCGTTTGGGAAGAACCAGTTGAGGTCTATAAGTAAATAAAACCTGTCTGCTTAAACATTTTACAACGTGGACATTTTATATCTTTGTATATGTGACATAGAGTTTTGCTTTAAAATGTAGAGGGTGTGGCCGATGTTCAGGTGCACCTCTAGTCCAG
>CAJVRN010000211.1:10002500-10110000 GCA_911728415.1 Lagocephalus sceleratus
CTGCCGGTAGCGTGTTTGCTGTAATAACAGGTTTACCGTTGTAATTGGAGCCTTTTTTTGGAGCCTTTCTGGGCATCGTGGGCGTTTCCGGACCGAGCCGAGGCGATTGTGTTTAAAAAAAAAAAAAAAAAAAAACGAAACTGCGGCGCGACCCCGCCCCCGTCTGCGCCCGCCTCGCACGTGGTCGGACGCAGCCGAGTTCCCCTCGCGTCTCCTTTTCTCTTCTTCATCTTTACTTTGCGGTGGAAGTTGGAGGCGATGGGAACGCCAACGCCGTCTCCCCCGCAGCTCGGGTCGAGGGCGATCAGCGGATGCAATCCCGCCGCTTTCGCCGATCGATCTGGGGGGCGGAGGGGTTTTCTTTGAGGATCTGAGCCGTCTCCAAACATCAACACCACCCCGAAGTCGTCCTTGTTCAGCGCCACAAAGATAAACGGAGCTCGAGAACCGCAGTTAGATGCAGTCGCGCTCGCACACATGCATCGAACATCACAAGACGTCGAGTTCTTGATTAATTTAGCGCGTTACCGGCGTGAAGTTATTCAATTTAAAAATCCCCCAATTTGGCGCTTTACTCGCAAAGAAACCGACTCGAGCGACTCTGCGGGAGCAGCACCAGCGTACGTGATTAAAACAGTCGCTTTTGGTTTGATTGCTGCAAAGCGACCCCTTTTTAGTCGCTCCTCCAAACGCAGCTTTGGGGAATATTTTATTTTATCACCGAACCCGAGTGGTGTAGTACCGCTTCCGCCCAGCAGGGGTCAGGCTCGAGCAGCCTTTTTTAAAGTGTATTATTATTTTGAGCGCCATCAGGAGGCATTTAATTTTAGATAACAGGCTCCAGCAGCCACGCTTATCAGAGTTATTTCCTCCGGGAAGCTGCGGAAAAGTCAACGTGTTGCGACCGCTACCTGGATGAAGCGCGGCTCGACGCCGAGCCGGAGGATCAGACGTCGCCCTCCCGCGGCCTCTGATTAGCGAGAGCGGCGACGCCGCCGGCAGCAGGGCCGCCCTCACACACAAACGAACGTTTCGGGGGGGCTTTGATTTAATAAAAGACACCGTCTCTGTTCCTCTCAGCCATGACAGAACAATGCAGGACATCGTCTACAAGTTGGTACCGGGACTTCAAGAGGGTGAGTCCACACGTGACGCAACCATCAGGAAATCCAGCTACACGGCTGTCTGCCTTAAAAGTGTGTGTGTGTGTGTGTGTGTGTGTGGGGGGGGGTTAACTGATCGCTGCTGCCACACCAGACCCCCCCCCCGCCCCCCCCCACGGCCCGTCTCTGACTGCGTGTCTCTGCCCTGGTAGCGGAGATAAAGAAGCAGAGGGAGTTCTACCAGAAGCTGGGCATGGAGGTGCCCGGGGACGTCAAGGGAGACCTCTGCAACATGAAGACCCACCTGGATCAGCGAAACGGTACGACCCCGCCCCCCCGAACCCCCCAACGCCCCCCCCCAAACCCCCCAACCCCCCAGGGGGGTCAGATCCTGATCGGGGTCCCTCACCCCCCCGTTTGGGGTTTGTTTCTGCTCCCTGGTGATTCCGGGGGAGCCAATCGGAGCGGGGCCTCGCCCCCCACCAGCTGATGCAAATGTTTGCTCAGAGGGTCGTCATGCAGCCCCCCCCCCCGCCCCTTTGATTCCAGTAATTAAAGCTCAAACAGAAGCGGAGCTGCATTCCTCGAGGCGGCGTTCCGTGTTCCCCGCCTCCTGAATAATCTTCTCCGGGGGGGCGTGTGTTACGTCGTCCGCTCTCGCCGCCGCTCTTATCGCCGGCGCCACTCTCGTTGGCGTTGGCGATGGCGGCGGGAGCAGCGATCGTGGGGGGGGGCTCGGCGCTCTCGCCGACTCGAGTGTTTACTTAATGAAAACGCCGGCGCGGAGACGAGACCTCCCTCCGCAAACAGAAACGTCGCCGGGCGAGCGGCCGCACGCGGTCCGACACGGGGTCGCGCTCGCTTTCGTCTCCCGTACCTCCTCACCCCCCCTCACCCCTCCTCACCCCCCCTCGGGAATGGAGGCGCCGTCGTGGAGCCGGTTCCCATCGAGGGGAGCGGACGCAGGCGGCCCCTCCCTCCGGCCCCTCGGAGCGCCGACAGCGCCGGAAAGGCGCCGCAGAAATCGAATTTGCGCGACTCCGGCGGAGTCTGGTTCCACCGAAGTCGGGTCCGCGGTGACGTGGGCGCCTGCCGAACAGGAAGTGACATCACGGGCCCCGTCGTCTCCTCTCGCCACCTCGGACGGGTTTGCTCCATCCACGCGGTTTAGGACGTCAGAGGAGCTTTTATTGTGTTAAGAGATGAATTTAATAACAGTTAACCCCCACACACACACACACTCTCACACACACACACACACACACACACTCTCACACACACACACACACACTCTCACACACACACACACACACACACACTCTCACACACACACACACACTCTCTCACACACACACACACACACTCTCACACACACACACACACACACACACACACACACACACACACACACACGTGTTTGATGGCCTGTGTGTGCTGATAAAACCGTTCCTTTAACCTGCCTGGTTTCCTCAACGCTTGACAGGAGAAAATAGCTGCTGTGATGAGACCCCCCCCCATCACCCCCCCCCATCACCCCCCACCACCATCACCCCCCCCACCATCGCCCCCCCCCATGCTGGTTTACCTCATTCCCATCCTGCAGCTTCATCAGATTGTGAATCCTGAAGAGGCAGCAGGACAGAAAAATTGATCAAATCTTGGCGTGTAAACCCCCCCCCCACCCCCCCACCTCAGACACGCTCCAAGGTCACCTTCAGGTCGGGGGGGGCTGTAAGAGCCCTTGTGACAGGCCCTCAGGAGTCTGAGGACAAACAGGCGCACCAGTAAAGCTGCTGGTTATCCACAGAAGATGGTCACAGAGGGACGGATGTAATCCCATCTGCAGCTGGGCGGAAGGAAGCTGCCCCCCCCCCAACACACACACACTCACACACACACACACACACACACACACACACACACACACACCGGTTATTACATCCAGGATGGGTTTTTGTTTTTAAAGGTTAGAGAAAAGCAATACCTACCGATGTCACCCCCCCATAACCACATGTTTAAATCCAATATTGAAACCAGCCTGGGGGAGTTGGGGTGAGGGGGGGGAGTCGGGGGTGAGGGGGGAGTCGGGGGACTGCAGCAGAGGACCACTGCATCTCATGATGGGGGGGCCGAGAAGGCCCCACCCTCGTGTCCCCGCTGCTTTTTCCAGTTGCGCAACTCGTAAACGTCCCCCCCCCTCCTCACCCCCGTGACCCCCCCCTCCCCTCCTCACCCCCCTCCTCCTCCTCCTCACCCCCCGTGACCCCCCCCCTCCCCTCCTCACCCCCCCCTCCTCCCCTTCCTCACCCCCGTGACCCCCTCCCCCCGATGGCGTGTATGTGGCGTTGGAGGACTCTCCGGCCTCCCCCCCGAGCATCCATCGGGGTTCAGCAGACCCGGGGAGGGGGAGGGGGGGGGGTCGATCGAACTGCGCTCGTTAAAAACAGAGCGGTCGTGACCTCAAGTCTTCGTTTTTCTGTTCAGGCGACGCCAAATCAGAAGACACGGCCAACAAGGACGCCGGCGAGGAGAAACCGGAGGAGGACAACGACTACCACCGGAGCGACGAGCAGGTGGGAGACCGGGGGGGCTCTGACCCTCGTGAGCCTCTGTGGATTTGGGGGGGGGATTCGCCCGAGCAAAAACGGAATCGATCCCCATGCGTGATTCATCACGGAGGCTCGGGGAACGAACCCCCCCCCCCCAGATTCCGTTGCTCCTTTTGCAATTAGAAAAGACAAATGGGATGAAGCCATCACGCGGGGGGGGGCAGCGAGGAGGACAATACCACTGCTTAAGGGGGGGGGGGGGGCAGCGTGCCCGACGGCTGCACATCAATTACGGCCCCAACAAAAGCGGCCGCCGCGGGGTTTCCCAGGGGCTCCTCCACAATTACGGGGGTGTTTGCGGCGTCGGGCCGGCGTCCGCACGACGGGATGGAAACGGGAACGGGGGGCCTTTGTTGGTGTCGTTTGTACTCGGGAACAATCAGGGTGCTATTAATAATGGAGGCACACACACACGCGCACACACACACACACACACACACACACACACACCGTGTTGGGGTTCCTCGTAGACGACGGCCTGAAAGAGGCGATGATGAAGACGCTGGCCTCCGGGTCTTCCTCGGGATGAGGGACGTGATCGGAATGTCTAATCTGGCGCCCGATGTCATCGAGGCGGCGGTGGGGGAGGGGGGCGGTATCGAGGTATCGGTATGGAGGAAACGTTAGAGAGGCAGTCATATAAACGTGGGGGGGGTCTTCTTCGCCCGTTCTTCTGGGGTTTAGAGTCGAGGCGGGCGATCAGCGTTCCCGGTGGAACCTCGACCGTGAACGAGGTCCCCCCCCCGGACCTTAGATCCAGATGTCGAGGGCCCGGCGCCCCCCCCCGGGCCCGCGTCGTTTTCAGGCTTCAGAACAAAAAACCCAAGATTACGAGAAAAAACGAGAAAAAAAAAAAACAAACCGTCTTCGTTCAGCTTCGCCTGAATTATTGATGCGGCCCCGCGGTGACTCGCCGCGGCCCCAGTTCAGTTCCGCGCCTCCCGTTTTTCCTCTGAAACGATGTCAGTAAACGAGGTCGCCTAACGACCCCCCCCCCCCCCCCACACCGCCTCTGAGGCCCCTCTTGTCGCAACTCTTCAGCGTCGGGCCGCCGTCGCCAACACCCAGTAACGACGCGTGGGCCGTTTTATCTGACTTCACTCAAGCCCCCCCCCAGGTCAGCATCTGCCTGGAGTGCAACAGCAGCAAGCTGCGGGGCCTCAAGCGCAAGTGGATCCGCTGCTCGGCCCAGGCCACCGTCCTGCACCTCAAGAAGTTCATCGCCAAAAAGCTCAACCTGACGTCGTTCAACGAGGTACGCCCGCCAAACCGACCCCCCCGAGGGGAGGGGAGACGCCGACCGCATCCCGACGCGTTTGCCGAGCGTCTCCCGCGCTCCCTGGCGTGGGGCGGTAATAGGCTGGTTCATGTTTTCGCCGTATTTAGTAAAGAAAATCGCCCATTATGATATAATTTTTCTATTTATCGTCTTCGCCGCCCCTTCCAGAGCAGCAGGGGAGGAAATGGTGGGCGGTAATTGGACAGATGGATTTTTAGAGCGGCGTGAACGATCGCTGCAGATGCCTTCGCCTTCTATTTATTTATTTTTTTAATCTTGCTGCTCCTCTTCTTCTCTTCTTCCCGGCTGTCAGAGATAAGTGGGCAGGCTCCATCAGATCACCGCTCTCCCCATCAGCCATTGTCGTCCTCTTTATCCACTATCAAAAGCTGTCGTCTGAACACATTTTTTTTTTTTTTTTTCCTCCTTTTGCCGCGTTAGATAACCCCCCCCTCCCCTTTGGGGCGGGATTTAAACCTCTACATCGGGTCGACCTTTGCTCTTCAAAGCAGCCGATCTGTAGAAGTTTAAGATGAAAGCGGGACCTCCTCTTTGATCTGTTTCATTTCAGTCCGTTTTCACTTCACACGCCAGGCCCTTGTTTCCATTTCATCTTTTACCCCCCCAGCGTTGTTTGCCCCCCCCCCTCCTAATCTGATCTGGACGCCTCCCAGCCCCTCTGTCGGTGCTGATAAGGCCCCGGCCCGGCGGCCTTCCCTGCCGCGGCCGGCAGGCGGCGCTGTGGCCGCGTCTCTCCCCCCACCCCTCGACGGGAGTCGAAGCCTCCGGACGACCGCCGCTGCTCGCCGGCCTCGAACTCGGTTGTTTTCCAGGCTCCTGAACGGCAGCTCGAAATAAAATAACAAGAAAACAGGATTTAAAATAACAAGAAAACAGGATTTATTTGCTCGGAGGAGCCCTGAAAGTAACGAAAGTAACGGCGGGACGATAATCGGGCCCTTTGTTGTGCCTCTCTTCAGCTGGACATTTTATGCAACGAGGAAATTTTGGGGAAGGACCACACTTTGAAGTTCGTCGTGGTGACGAGATGGAGATTCAAGGTGAGTCCCGAGCGCCTGAGTGGGACGTCTGAAGGGCGGCGGGGCGGGCGCCCGAGGGCCAATCGGCCCCTCGGCCTGAACTTCGCCGACCTGCGTCGAGATTGAACGCAAACCCGGGCTTCACTATTCCGGCTTCTGATTACGGAACCCCGGGCGTTCCTTCCCCGACCTGAGTTATCTGCCCTGCCGCCAAAGTCGACTTTCGGGAGCTCGAGATCGGGGTCGTTTTTACGACCGCGGGGCCCCCCAGCCCGCTCTCGGGTCCCCCGCGCCCCCCCAGAGGTGATTGTTATTGAGTTTGTGTCTCTTTCCCCCCCCAGAAATCCCCCCTCCTGCTCCATTACAGACCCAAGATGGATCTGCTGTAGCTACAGTAAAACTGACACTTGTGGGTTTTTTGGGGGTTTTTTTTTTTTGTTTTTTTTTTTTTTGTTTGTTTTGTTTTTTTAAACTCGTTGGGACCAGTGGCCGCGGACTGTGCTGAACCATTCGTTATTTATGCAAAAAAAACAACAACAACAAAAAAAAAAAACAACAATCCAGCAAACAACCCGACAACAAACCAACACCAGCCAGCAACATCGGGACGGAAAAGGGGGCGGGGCCTACGCTGCAAAAAAAAACAAAAACGGGCGAACTCCAGCACGGGCGCTGCAACACTGGTGCGTTTTTAGGAACTGAGACTTTTTTTTTTTTTTTTTTTTTTGTCCAATACGTCCTAGATATGTGAACAAAAAGAGAAAAAAGGAGAGAAAGCATATATTTATACTTTTGTACAGAAGAGACACTCGGAACCAAGACACTACTGGTGCTCTGTTTACACGCTAACAAGATGTCGGGAGTCAGATCTTCGCGAGCGTCATGCGGTTTCGTCGGTGACCGACAGGAGGACAGTTGTTTTTGTTTTTTTGGTTTTTTTTTTCCAACAAAGAAAAGGTTTTTCCTCTCATCTTCACAACACTCTACACACCCGGGGAGCACAGAGAGTATATGGATAAAGTTCTATAACGGGAGTCAATTAAGCTGTTGATCAAGTCGTCGTCTCTTTCTTCCCATTCCGTTGGCTTCGTCTGATTTGCTATTGGGTTCTTAATTGTCAATTGTGAATAGGCTAAAATGTTTTGTGTAGTAATTTATGTTCTATATACTAATATTGTACATAAAATGTCCTTACAGAGAGATTGAAGAGAGACTTTAGACTGTTAAAAGAGAAGAGGATTCCAGAAGTGCTATCTATATTTTGGGCGGTAATCGCCCTGAAATGATAAATTCAGTTGTTTTTTTTTTTTCTGAGACAGACTCATTATTAGTATCAAATACTATAAAATGCATTTTATGTTGTCTCACAAAGACACAAATAGAGTTTTTTTCTGCCATCTGTACGTGGCGTCAGAGGGGGGGGGGCGGAAGCGCCCGCCTCCTCCGCGCGTCTTTTATTTTGGAGGGGAACTCCAAAAGCGTCGGAGGTTTCAAGGCCCAGCTGAGACGTTCCACTGGTCCTTAAATGTTTCTCGAACGCTGGCAACGGCCTCCGTTGCAGCGTTTTGCGTCAGTCCGCTCACACCTTCATGTTTACTGGAGCCGCTGTTAACAAGGGAACGACCCCTCCCACCATTCCCGACGGAAGTTACTCGCGAGCTAACCGAACCCGGGCCTCCCTCACGTGAGCCAGCTCGATCAACCGGGGGCGCCGCCTCTCCTCACTGCCGCTCCAGCGTCCACTCAGACCAATTAACCTTCCTCGCGATCAAGCCCCGTGTATCCGGTCATCTGGTGCTCGTAAACGTGGGAATCAGCCGAAATGTCTTAACCGTTTAGCGTCCTTCCGCCTCCGGCTGGAGCTCCGAAACCCCGACGGCTCGCTCCGGTGTTACCTCTGACCTCATCAACGGTGCGTTAACGTGCGGGGTTCCTGTCCGATTCCCGAAAACCGGGGGGGGGTGTGGGGGGGGCACGACTGGGACTAAAACTCTGAGGACCTCTGAGTCGTGTGTTGGGGTGCAGTACTGGGGGGGGGCCAGTAGGGGGCAGACCAGCGGTACCAACACACGGCGGTTTAGATGTAAAGCGAAAGTCTCGGATGCTTTTCGACGATCAATCGTGGACTGGCGTTCCCGTCCGGACGTTAAACCCTCGTGCTAAAGTGTTTCTGCCTTAACGACAAACTTTGTGATTCAAAACCCGATTCCGTGAAGCATTTATCGTTCCTGGTTTTATCGGGAAACCAATTTGAGACGATTCACTCCGGGGGGAGAAGAAGTCCAGAGTAATTCCGTCTGCTGCTCAAAATAGGGCGATTTCGTTCCGCCGTCGCCGGCCGTTTCGGAATCGCTGCGGTTTTTCGTCCCCCCCCCCCTCCGGAGAAAGTGTTTTCACCTCGTGTGAGAGTTCAGCCGGGAATGTGCGGAACACGTGACCACGTGTGACCCCGCCCCCCATCCCTGACCCCGCCCCCTGTCCCTGACCCCGCCCCCCCATCAAGGTGCTACTTTAAGGACTGCAAACAGTGGGAAAACGCCGCCCTTGTCCATTCCTCCGCGCTCACGCTGCACTTTTGTGGGTGGAATTCCCGTCTGACCAGTGTTTTTATTTTTCGGGAAGGGCGTTCTCACGCGGACACGGGTGCTAAAAAAAAAACGCGAATCCTTCACCAGACCCCGAAAACGTTCAGCCGCCCGGGTTCCTGATCACGCACAAGCGAACGCTTCGTTCGCGGTTGATGCCCGGCGAGGCTGCGGGCGGGTCGGGGTTTCGACCGCCAACCTTCCAGAAGGGGTTGTCGTGGACTCTCAACGGAAACGATAAATGTGCTCCGCCGATGTTTTTCTCGCATCCGATGAATGTGCAGTGTGAATAAAACCTTTTGTTGTTGGTTCCAAGGCTCCCGTGGAAGGTTTCTTTTTTGTGTTTTCCTCAGCTGCTGCTTCCTACGGTGCTATCAACCCCCCCCATTCCCGTTTTACCGAGATCCGGTCGGCGGCGGAGGAAAACTCGTTTTCCTCCGTTGACACACGTTATTCCGCTTTGTTGGACTGAGGGGATCGGGATCAGGCCGATGGGACGATGCCGCGAACAACAACGCCGCCGCAACACGTTTGGTATCGCCGAGCTGCGATTTCTCGAAAAAAATCTCGAATCACGTCTGGATTTTTGAGGTTTGTTTTAGCCGACGTCGAAAAACCGAAGAGGCTCGAAGACCCCGCCTCCGCCTCCGACCTCGAGCGCCCTTCGCCTCAGCCCCCGCGTGAAAGTTAAGGGACGCTTTTTGCAGCTCGGACGTGAGAATTCCCGGAATCTCCGCGGGCTGAGGCGCCTCCGATGTTCGCTCCAGCGGAAAAAAAAAGCGTGGGGGGGAGCTTTACCGTCTCACGGAGGGGGGGGGCAGCTCAGTCCAGCTGAAGGGAACGCGTTGGGGCTACCGGGAACGCGATCGCGTCCTGGTCCGTCGGAGGGACGGGCTTCCCGCTTTAAAGGACCGCTGGCGTTCAGGCGTTCCTCTAGCGTTCCCATCCCGTCGGTGCTGTTTCCGTACATCAACATCCAGTCCAGACTTCAGATTCCCAGAGAGGGATGAGCCGCAGCAGATGTCGCGCTTTAACGTATTTATTTATTCTGTACAGGCGACGTCCGCGGTGGTCCCCGGATTGTTGAGCGTTCAAATTCTCGCGGCTGAAACGACGACTCTTCCCCCACCGTTTTGTACGATTCCGCGCGCTCTGATCTCGAGGGCGGCGCTCTATTTTCTTAAGTCATGCTCAAAATTGAATCTGGCAGTGTGGTTCAGGAAAATGTGCAATATCCAGTTCTCAGATGGTTTCAGCATTGAACTCCAGTATTTGATTTCTTCTTTTTTTTTTATTTTAATTGCTGATATATTTTTTTCCAGTCAGTTCCTCAGGTCACTAAATGCCTTCTGGTCCTGAGGGTGTCCAGGAAATCTCAGAACATACACTAATGCACCCAAAACACACAAAATGACTGGATTTTGTTTTGGTCTCTTGTTTCCTTCCACTTTTTCGTCTGTGATGGTTTTACTGGTTGTGGAACCTGGATGTTTGTTATTTTCGGGTGAACGCGGACGCGTAATCATGTGTCCCTCACCTCGCCTCCTTTTTGTATTGTTATTTATTGCATTATTATGTATTGAACTGGTTTTCACTGACATTTAAGGAGTTTTGGGGGGTCTTGAAATGGGCTGGAATTTCTTACATACAAAAATACAGAAGCTTTTGTCAAAAACTAAGTGTGTATTTCATCAATAAATGCCTTTAAAAGTGCTTCTGATTCATTCGTCTCACTGTAAATGTTGCATGAAGTTCAGCAGTGTCGGAAAGAGCAGCCCAAATCAAAGATCCGAGTCCTGTTCGAGTACCGAAAGGTCGATTATTCAGGCTAGATTTAGCACTTTGTGATATTAATACCATTATGCAACGGATTTTTATAGCTTTACCTTTTGTGAAGGCGACGCTTTAGCGTCGATATTCACTGAACTGAAGGGACAAACGGAAATCTGAGCGATCGTTCGCCATCATCCCGTTACTTTATACGAGCTGCACCGCAGGATGAAAGTGGGGGGACGCTCTGCTGGACATTGGAGCCTCAGACGGATCCATCCAGCAGCAGAACTCCAGAAAAGAACCGAGAAACCCGTCATTTCAGCAGCCCGATTACCCCCAATCCATCCCCACTGGGCGAAGAAATCGGAAAATAAAAGTCCCAGCGATCCGATTTTACAGCATTTTTACAAACACAGACGTCGCAGCTCCCGCTCGCTCGCACGTGAAAACGGATCGTTTTTTTTTCCCCCGCGCGCAGTTTCACGCATCGCCGGTTGTCAAGCGCGTCGGGCCTCCGGCGCCGGCGGAACTCGGGATAATGAATAAAGTCTCGTTACAAGCCGACGACCAGCGGAGGACGCGTGGTGCTGATGGAGGCGCCGTTCGGGTGAGACCTTTTCGAAGCCAGCAGCAGCTCGACGATTATCCCTCAAACTCGGCCGTAAAAGGACATTTGTTGCTCCGTCCTTCGCTTTGGAGTCGCTCTCCTCCCGGTTTGGGAGGGGGGTGTGTGGGGGGTGTGGGGGGTGTCGGGAGACAACAGGGAGTGATGTGTGTCGTTTGTTTTCGCCATTAGAGAGCAGCTATTTCAGGACGTCTGTGGGTGGAGAGCTCGGATGTGTGAAATGAGAAGAGGGAAAAAAAAAACATTTTATTGACTCATTAACCAGATCTGTGGAGTGTGTGTGTGTGTGTGTGTGTGTGTGTGTGTGTGTGTGTGTGTGTGTGGGGGGGGGGTGCTATTGTTGGTGCACCACCAGGGGCCGACGATGAGGATGAGGCGCTGAAAAGGAGCATTTGAACGCATCGTTCTCCAGTTTATGAACTTTCATAATCCTCACAGGTTTCAGAGCTGATGGAGCCCCCCCCAGCCCCTCCCCCTCCTCTTCTGGATGCAAATATTTAAAATGCGCCTGCTTTGACTTCAAAGGGAATCCCTGAGCAGCGCTTCTAAGATGGTGGATCCAAAGCCCTGCACGCTCCTCTTCCATCGTCCCCGTCAGGCTCGGTCTCTTGCTCGTTGGACATCCGGTCCTGGACGCCTGCTCCGCGCCTCCGACTGTCTGGGTTTACCCGGCAGGGGAAGGCACCGGAGGGAAGAACAAACCTCTAATTTGGGGGCGTCTTAATTGGGACAGATGGACTCGTCCGTTCCTCCGGAGGAGCTAAACGCGGGAATCGGAGCGGCGGCTCCCTCGACGTGCTCAGACAGCCGTGAGGGGAGCGACAGCAGGACCCGCCCATCTCCATCTCCAGCTCCATCTCTGGCTCCTCGGCAGAGAGGCGCCGGAACCATCCGTCCTCCCCGGCGTCCGGAGCGTTTTCGCCCGTTTCGAGGCTTCGCCGACGCATTTCCTCCTCCAGACCCGAGGGACGGGGCCTGGCGTCGACTCCATTCACGGCTGGAGTCAACACTCCTGGACTGGGAGTACTGCCCCCCCGCCCCCCCCCAAGAGGAGCTTCTCTCAGCATCGCCCGTCGCCACGGCAACCGTGCACACGGGAGGCCGGAGGGGGAGGGTGTGTGGGTGTGTGGGGGGGCTCCTCGCCGGCGTGCCAATTAGCAGCACGGTGGAGTCGCTGACGAGGGACAAACTCTGGAGCGAACCTGTAAACACGGGCTCCTCTCGTCATCAAAGGGGGGGGGCAGGGGGGGGGCGTCATGAACAACGAAACAAAGCGGTGACATCACAGCGCTCGTGGACTTCTGCGCTCACACGTCGAAGCTCCAAATTACAGATTTCCCACCAAGTTGTTGGTCCTGGTGGGCTCTTATCTGCCCCCCCACCACCATCCAGACCCCCCCACCATCTAGAACCCCCCAACATCTAGACCCCCCCACCACCATCTAGAACTCTAGACCCCCACCACCATCTAGACCCCCACCATCTAGACCCCCACCACCATCTAGACCCCCCCAACATCTAGACCCCCCCACCACCATCTAGAACTCTAGACCCCCACCACCATCTAGAACTCTAGACCCCCACCACCATCTAGACCCCCCACCACCATCTAGACCCCCCCAACATCATCTAGACCCCCCCACCATCTAGACCCCCCACCACCATCTAGACCCCCACCACCATCTAGAACCCCCCCACCATCTAGACCCCCCACCACCATCTAGACCCCCCACCATCTAGACCCCCCACCACCATCTAGAACCCCCACCATCATCTAGACCCCCCACCATCTAGAACCCCCCACCATCTAGAACCCCCACCATCATCTAGACCCCCCCCACCATCTAGACCCCCCACCACCATCTAGACCCCCCACCACCATCTAGACCCCCCACCATCTAGACCCCCCACCATCATCTAGACCCCCCCACCATCTAGAACCCCCCCCACCATCTAGAACCCCCACCATCATCTAGACCCCCCCACCATCTAGACCCCCCACCATCTAGACCCCCCACCACCATCTAGAACCCCCACCATCATCTAGACCCCCCCACCATCTAGAACCCCCACCATCTAGAACCCCCACCATCATCTAGACCCCCCACCATCTAGAACCCCCACCATCATCTAGACCCCCCCACCATCTAGAACCCCCCAACATCATCTAGACCCCCCCCACCATCATCCAGACCCCATCCACCATCTAGACCCCCCATCATCATGCAGACCCCCCCACCATCTAGACCCCCCACCATCTAGACCCCCCAACACCATCCAGACCCCCCTCCACCATCTAGACCCCCAACATCATCTAGACCCCCCCACCATCCAGACCCCCCCTCCATCATTCAGACCCCCCCACCACCATCTAGACCCCCTCCACCATCCAGACCCCCCCCCCATCATCCAGACCCCCCCCCCCACATCCAGACCCCCCCAGGTTGCTCAGGTGACCCAAACCTCATCAATGCAGACGAACCAACTTCCCACACTTCCCCATCGATCCAGCCCGCTCCGACCTCCGCCCTCGCTCGCCTTTCAGCTAATTAGGCCCCGCCCCCTCCGGAGGTCTTCCGCTCCGGCGCTCTGGTGATAATGGAAACAAGCGGGGGGGGGGTGAGGGGGGGGTGATGAGGTCTGACAGTCGGGGGTGTATTGATCGCGCTGGAGTCCAGGAAGTATCAGGTGTCTCTGAAGAGCGCTCGTGGAGGACATCGGATTAGAAACACCAGACCGGAAAAGCCTCTGGGAACCCCCCCCCAGAAAATGACCTCACTCGCCTGAGGAATGAGGGTCTTAAATTCCAATAAAGAGTCAGGCGGGTCGGCTCAGCTGGGAATTTTCTCAGCACCAAACCACCGATCGATGGGCGATCGATCGGTCTTGCGCAATCACACCCAGTTCCCCAGAACCTTCCCTTTAATGTCCGACGTCGAAGCTCTGGATCGTCCCTTTTCGCCGCCGCGGATTCGCCGTGAAATCGAAAACAGGTTTCCTCTGCTAATGAGGCGCGACTCCGACCCCCCCCCTCCCGAAACGTGGATCTAGGAATTTTGATTCTTCGTGAGAGAGGAAGGGGGAGACGCTTCGATCAAGTTGGGCTTCTGCCAGGTTTCCCAGGCGTTATGACGCGTAATCCCGTCGTGCGTCGGAGGAAATTATTGACTGGAGACGAAAGAGCCGATCAAAGACGGGATTACTCAAGAGGGAGGTGGGAGCGCGAGCGCGGCCTGAGGTCTGAGCGCCGGCCGGAGGGGGCGGGGCCACGGCCCGGCTTTAAGCAGGTGAGGCCAGGTGAGGCTGACGAGCTCAGCTGGGGCGGATCGGCGCCAATCAAGCCCAGATGTTTGTGATTATCCGCCAGGATCGGAAATCACCTGGAAAACGGCTTTTAACGGAGGCCTGCGTCCACGTAGCGCCGTCACATCAAAGAGTTTCCTTTGAAGTGTCTTCAGTCTCTTCAGAAAAGCCCTTTGATGACCTCATCCTCCTGACTTCAAAGCCTTCCGGGGGGGTTTAGATTTCCCGTTTGTGCTCCGCGATGAATTCAAAGGCCTCGGCTGGAGGGAAGCGTTCCTTCGTCGTCTTTCGTTTAAGTCCCCGAACGCCGCCGAGCGATGCTCGGGCGAGGTCGGCGTTCTCCAAGCGACCTCCGAGGGCTCGCCGTGATCCGTGCCCCCCCCCGTTTCGACGCCGCGTTTGATTTCGCGCTCCTCGGCGGGCTGATGGATCTTCTGATATGGCTCCGGAATTCCCGGTGACATTCGTAATTCCCGGTGACATTCGTAATTCCCGGTGACATTCGGAATTCCTGATGACATTCAGAATTCCCAGTGACATTCAGAATTCCCGATGACATTCGTAATTCCCGGTGACATTCGGAATTCCCGATGACATTCGGAATTCCCGGTGACATTCCCCACCGGGAATCTTCCCCGAAGGCGTCGCCCCGGCTCCTCCTACCTCAGCCCTCGCGTAGTTATTTGTTTCGGGATGCGAATGCTCCCGGAGAGGAGATCTGGAACATTCCGCGTCCACACCTCCGCCCCCCCCCACGGAGGCCTTAAGCCGCTCCGCTGTAATGGAAAGCTGCTCGGAGGAAGATCGACTCCCAATTAGCCGGAATGTCACCGAACTCGGAAAACCCGGATTAAAGTTTCCCGTGTCCCTCGGGCCCGAGAGGATCCCTGAGTCGTGTTTACTCGCATCGGAAGCCTCTTTTCCGTCTCTGCTTCCGTGCTGGAACGCCGCCCCTCTTTTCACGAGCAGATCTGGGATCAGTGGGAAGCCCGAGGAGGGGCGGGGTCGCCGGTCGGAAGCCATTCATGGGCACCTGCGCTCGCTCAGCCCGGAACGGAGACTAATCCCACATCCGCCGGGATGAAAGGAGAGAGCGCCGTGGTTGGTGTAATCTGGGCGAGGACGGTGGTGAGGACGGGATTACCGCCGCCGCTCGCACCTGACGGGGAATATCATCCCGTCATGAACAACACACAACATGAACAACACACAACATGAACAACACAAACAACACAAACAACATGAACAACACACAACATGAACAACACACAACATGAACAACACAAACAACACAAACAACATGAACACACAACATGAACAACACACAACATGAACAACACAAACAACACAAACAACACACACAACATGAACAACACAAACAACACGAACAACATGAACAACACACAACACAAACAACATGAACAACACAAACAACACACAACATGAACAACACACAACATGAACAACACAAACAACATGAACAACATGAACAACACAAACAACATTAACAACACAAACAACATGAACAACACAAACAACACAAACAACATGAACATGAACAACACAAACAACATGAACAACATGAATGACACAAACAACACAAACAACATGAACAACGCAAACAACACGAACAACACAAACAACATGAACAACACAAACAATACAAACAACGCAAACAACATGAACAACACAAACAACACAAACAACACACACAACATGAAGGGAGGGAAGGAAAACCCGGCGTGGGCCCCTCGGTGACCCCTGTAGTCCGTCATTTACGCCTCAATAACGTAAACATTTTACAATCCGCAACGACACGTTTGTGCGGTCAGGAGACGCTACAACGATAACGCTGATTCCACGAGTTTTCCTGCTTCGTGACTGGCGGGTAAAGGGACATCAAAGCTCCCGACTCGCTGGATCAAAGCGAGGTTAGAGGCGCCGCCGCGGAGGCGGCTGAAGGGATGATGCGCAGGTGAGCTCGCGGCGCCAACGCCAACTCTATCGATTTTCGGGAAGGCGTCGGGAACGTCCGGAGGAGTCGTTCTCGGTCGGCGGTAGGTGACCTTCAACCGCGGCAGATGTTTTCAGCTGCGTTTGGCCCCCGCGCGTTGTTTCAGACTCCAAAGAATTCGTTTTTTTTTCCCTCCCTTCGAGTCTTCAGGCAACCCGATCGTGTAGTTGCATAGCAACCGGTGGAAATGGGAAAAAAAAAATCCGAGTTGACCTGTGAGCCACCAGTTAGCACGACTCCCACAATTCCAGATCCGACCTGCGCGGAGGAAGACCGACACGAAGAGCTCCGGCAAGACGGAGCGGGGAAACCAGGAGCTCACCCGCCTGCAGAGGCGAGGCGGTGGACCTGGAATCAACCCCCCCCCTTCCCCCCCCAGGAGGGTTGGACTGGGACCCAGTGTCGTCGGATGGGAGCAGACTTCCGCGCTGGTTCGTCTACTCGGACTCAGACTCCGGTCGGAGCGTCTATGGGGGAGAGAAGACACTTTTAGAACGACCTCTCGGCCTCCGGGAAACTCCAAGTGTTACTTAACACCTCCTCCGACGTGGGCCGACCTTTATTAACCTTGTCTGTTTGGCCACTCGTCCCCGCTCCCACCGCTTTCAAAGGTCACTTTATGATTGCAGGTTGAGGTTCGACTAATCCGCTGATGTTCCTCCAAGCCGTTACATCACCTCCGGTGTGTTCAGGGACCTCCCCGGTGGTGCGTTCAGGGACCCTCCCCTCCCGGGGTGCGTTTGAAGTCGTTCCCGTCTCCTCCCACGGCTGCGGGACGGTGGATAATCGCGTAAGCTCGCGTTTCTTAACACAGACGCCCACGCAAACGCGAGGTTTCGTGGTCGATTCGCATTAAAAAAAAAAAAAAAACGGCATTTCCTTCCTCCTTAAACCGACAGATTTGAGTATTCCCGTAAACGCGCTGTTAGGCGCCGCGACCTCGTTTCCGCCGTCAAACCCGCCATCCTGCTCGTCCATTAACGCGCACCCGCTCGGGTTCCCCGGTCTTCAGAAGCCGGGGCCCTCCGACGTTCTCCGGGAGGACGCGGTGCGTTCGAGGATCTTCTCGCCCCGGCGGGATCACAGGGGAGCTGCGAGGATGCAGATTCCACTGGACGTAGAGGGAGCTGCCTCAGCGCAGCCCTCGCCCGCATGCATATTTATGGAAACGCGCAGTTCGGGCCCGGAGCGGTTTCACATCCGCCGACTGGAAAATCAGCCTTTAAAGAGCCGGAGAGGAGGAAATCCATATTTAATGTGAGCCCGTGGGGGGCCGGGGAGGCGGAGGGATCATCGGAGGGGCCTCCTCGACTGGTCCGACTGGGTTCAGAGTGGTGGCGGTTTCACTCCCAGCAACACCGGCGTCCACCGGCGGCGGCGGCGGCGGCGTCCGTTTCATCAGAAAACGAGGCGCGGGGGATTCGTCCAAATCCAGCCCGCGCCCTCGCGAGGACGTCCCGGCTCCAGAAACGAGGACAAGAAGGTCGGGCGTCGTCCGGGTGGCGGGGGGGGGGCCTCGTCTCTCTCTCCCCGCCGCCCGCGCTCCTGTTTCGCGACGCGCTCGCTTTGTTGCGGCGTCGGGGTTTTGACAAATTTGGGTCGTCTGTGGGCGTGAGAGGAAGAAGGTGTGAGGACGAGAACATCAACAGCCTCAGGTTTGAGGGAACAATCCCAACAGCTCCCGACTGCTCCTTTATTCATGTTGTTTACCTCAACGGTGCACAACAACAATTCATCTTGTTTACCTCAACGGTAAACAACAACAATCCATGTTGTTTACCTCAACGGTAAACAACAACAATTCATCTTGTTTACCTCAACGGTTCGCCAGCGACAAAAAAAAGAAGAGACGGGAGATTTAACGACGTCGCAGCTGCGGTCCCCCGCGACCGCGTTTACTCCCGAAGGTGGAGAGGCGCTCCAGGCGGGAACGCCGAAGCCTCGGGGTGATCTGGGAACCCGCCGGTTGGGTTCGCGTCGCCGGCCGAAGCCTCGCCGGTGGCTCGTTACTATGGCCGGACCCGGCGAAGACGCGCCTCGGCGTGCGAGCGCCGCTGCTCGCTCCATTAAGCGCTCCCGCGAGAGGCGGAATACACCCGAGGGCCCGGGGGGGCGCAGCGAGCTCTGAAGTGAGGGGCGGAACCTGTCGCCTGCTCGGGGGAAATCCATACGCCCGCTGACGTCGGGGGGAAGTCGGGGTCGGAGGGGCCCGGGTCGTGCAGGGACCTGTCCGGATCCGGGTCAGAGGAGCCTCCGTCGGGACGGGGGGGGGGCTGGAGGACGAGGTGGGCTGGTTGAGGTGGGAGCTGTGGGACGGGCCTTGATCTTCTGCTTTGGTCCTTCTGAGCTCAGATGGCTGATCAGCTGCTCGTTTGTCCCCCCCCCCCGGGGTGAGGGGGGCGGAGTCTCCTCTTGATCCGAGGGCCCCCGCCGAGCTTCTGAAGTCGCCGGCGTTAGGAGCTCCTCTGGAGCCGGGTTGGCTCGCGGGGGGACCAACCAGGACCCGGGTCAGGACCCAGCGCTGCACACGGACCAGGGTTTGACGTCCCAGAGGGTCTGCTCAGGATGAGGTGGAGGTCTTGGAGACACGGGGGGGGGCGAGGGTTCCTGGAGCTGAACCCATGACTGGCACTGGACTCCAGATAGATATCCCTCCTCCACTGGGGGGGGTCCTCACCTGAACTCCGGCTAAGTGCTGGAACTGAGTCTAATCCCCCCCTGAGACCTCCAGGCTGCCTCCCCTCCGACTGGGGGGCGAAAGGGAGTCCAGGCGAGCCCGACGGACCTCTAGACGCTCTTCGAGTGGCCCCAGCTCCTCCGCCGGTTCTCTGAGGATTCGGGAGGAGTCTCTCTTGGCTGCTTCTCAAGGACCCTTCGCTGGGAGCAGCTTCACTTTCTCGTTATTTGATCTGCGTCTCTCCGGGGGGGGGGGGGGTGGGCAGAACCTGATGTTTCAAGGGTTTCCTGTTGAAAACATTAAACTACTCGACTTTTTTCTGGTTTCAGTATTGACAATCGATCATCGATCATCGATCAATCGTCAATACTTCCCTCCTGGTCGTGTGTTTCCTGGTGAAAACGGGCCTTTTACCCCCCCCCTCAGCCTCCCGACGCCCCTGCAGGCTGTAATGAATTCCTTCATGAATAAATGAGATTGAGGTCTTCCTCCCGCCTCACCTCCGAGGCCGTGAGTCCTGTCGCGCTCCTTGTCCGCCGGTCCGGCCCGGGCCTTAATGAGTCCTGGACGCCGGCGCCGATGTTATCCCCCGGCGCCGGGGGAAGGTGACTGATGGTAATTAGGCCCAGCAGGTAATGGGATCACCGGGCGTCTGGACGGGAAGCTGGAAAAGCCGGAGGACATCCGTCTCACGCCGCCTTCCTTTGACCTTCACCGGTCGCTGTTTGGAGTCGCCCGCCTCCACCGCCGCCACCGCCACCGCCGCCGCAGCTAATTTGTCGGCGAGGGCGGGAGTGGTGTATCCTCACGCCTCTCCCCCCTCGTTATCCGAGCTCTCCCCGAGCCTAATTGCATTGCGGAGGGTCAGCACACCTCTGTGGTGTGAAACAACGCCGGGATACACTTCAATGCCTCCGCTACCACACACACACACACACACACACACACACACACACACACACACACACACACACGCGCGGTGTTCATAAACACATCGCTGGGAGAGGTGCTAAAATATGCTAAATTAAAAATAAATAATCAGCTCTTTGAAGGTGTAAACCCCCCAAACATTGGTTCCCAGTGTTCTGGGTAATGGACCTTTATTGAATAAAGACGGTGACGCGTTTATTACCGATGTCGGCTGCAGGGGAACAAACGTGTGTGTGTGTGTGTGTATGTTTATGGCACGGTTACGTTCTGTCTGTCCTTCCCAGGCTTCCGTCGGAAGCGTGTCAGAGCAGTGTTGCAGCTGGTGGGGGGCGGGGGGGGGTTGATCTGCAGCTTTCTGCTGCTCTCAGGTTCAGGAATCATGCGACCCCCCCCCAACAGTCGGTGTTTGTAATTTCTCCTCACGTCTCCTCCGTCATGAATCTGTGTGTGTGTGTGTGTGTGTGTGTGTGTGTGTGTGTGTGTGTGTGTGTGTGTGGTAAACAACCACAGCCCCCTCAAAGGCTGCTGTCCCTCACTTTTCCCCGGTGACCAGCAGGAGGAAAAGCCAAATCAAACATTTTCGCTTCCCCCCGTTCGGCGTCTGCACACACCAAACGCACGTGTTTGTGTGTTCGTTCCCCACCTCCGAGTGTAGTGTGTGGCTGGGTGGAGGCAGAGGGATGATGAATGATGCTGTACGTTGGAATCACAGCTTAATGGTGCGCGTGTGTGTGTGTGTGTGTGTGTGTGTGTGCGTGGGTGTGTGTGTGTGGGTGGGTGTGGAAAGGGAATTATGCCTTTGGTGTGTGCACGCATCCCTGCACGAGACTTTCAAAACACAGATCACAGAGAGGAGAGAGAGAGAGAGAAAAAAACACAAGCAGCGGAGGAACATTTATTCATGAAGGTAAACACGTGCACATGCGTCACTGCGAGTGTGTTTGCAGCACCATGCGCATCTGCATGTCTTATTTTAGCTGTAGTGAGGCGCCCCGTATAGATCGTATACGCTCATGCGTGTGTTGCTGTGCAGCTGATGTGATTTAAGAGGACGGGGAGCTGATTGAAAGCACGTTTTCCTCCATCTTCACCAGCTTAAATCTGGTATTCCTTGCCCTGCCCCCCCTCCCTGACCCCAGCGGTCCCGACTGGACGCGCTGAAGGACGGCTTCATTCCGAGATGCGCGAGTGAGGAGGCTTGGGTAAATAAAATTCCACGTTCTAATTAAGACGGAGGAGAGACGTGATGAAATGCGCGTTCCGGCCCGAGTCCACGTCGGCGAAACAAAGGAACAGCCATCAGAAAAGGGCGCGGGAGCAAATCGTGATCAGCTCGCCGACTTCCCACAAAAGACTTCCTCGGGGAACGGATGCGGGAAGGGAACGGTGTTTTCCTGAGATAGGGACTCGCGTGAGCGACTCAGTGTCTGTCGCAGCAATTATGCCTGAACACGGCCCCCCCCCCCAAGTTTAATAACGCGCTGAGGACTGATGTCTTCGTGGGGGGGGGCGATAATCCCCAAATCCGCCCAATGTCTTCAACGTTGACACTGAGGGAGACGACGGCTCTGAACTTGGGAGGATTTCCCTGAAATGGAAAATATGGAGCAGGAGGAGGCCCGTGGACCCGGGTTATCAGCCAGCGCCAGAGCGCACCTTCTCTTCAGCCCGGATTTACCGACAAAAGCCGAGTACGCCCCCCACCTCCCCCCAGCCTCCCCCACCTCCCCCCCAGCTCTGAGAATCAACAACCCACAGAATTCCGGCCCACGCCTTCGCCCTCCCGACCGAACCGCGGGACGGCCGCGGCGAGGCAGGAGGAGGCCGCCGTCTCTCGGAAGCCGCGGCATCGTTAAGTCGAGGCCCCGCAGGAGAGTCGGGGAGATTAAACCGGTCACGCTGAGGCCCCGAAACATTCCCCACAAAATACTCCCAGCGTGGCGACCCGGCATCAGCGGGACGGAGCGCCGGCCCTGGGATGAAAGGCGCGCGTTCGCCCCGGCGCCGTCCCTCGCCAAGGCCCGCCCTCGCCCGCCATGGTGGCGATAATTAGTGTTGTGGTCAAACGAGCGGGAAAAGAGGGTGTGTGTGTGTGTGTGTGTGTGTGTGTGTGTGTGTGGGGGGGGGTGGTAGACACAACGAGCCTCGAAACTTTTTGATTTTGTTTCTGAAAAGAAAGAAAGAGTGTTTATTCCAAATCAGACCAAATCAGCAGCACAATCATCCTCATCCTCCGTGAACGTTGGAGGTGTGTGTGTGTGTGTGTGTGTGTGTGTGTGTGTGTGTGTGTGTGTGTGTGTGTGTGCGTGTGTGTGTTGTTGAGCGTCACGGGAAAAAAAATGCAGGTTCGAGGGCCGTGGTTCGACGAACCCTCTTTAGGCCCCCCCCCCTCTCCCGCTGAGGCCCGAGCCCAACGAACACCAACGACCCTGAAGACCCTTTTCAAGGGCTCCGCTCGTTTTCGGGCGTTTGTCGCCCGTTTTTTTTTTATGGAAACAGTCCGCCGTCCCAGTGAAACGTATTTGTTCATGAATAATTTATAGTTTAGAAATCGCACAAACGGCATGCAAATTGTTTCCACTTTGGAATCTGCTGAAAGGCCGGGGGGAGGGTCTGGGCTCGTGTTCCTCAGTCCGGTCCAGTTGAGCCCGGTCCGGTCCGGTCTGTCGTCCAAGGGCACGACGGAGCGGCGCTGACGGCGAAGGAGGCGCTGTGCCCGCTCTCACCGGCTGCCGACTTGGCTGGTCCCAAGCACATCTGGGCCTCCATGTGGGCCCCCCCAGATGCTGCAGGAGCCCGATAATCAGCCCTAACTCCCCCAGCCTGCTCCGGCCCTCGAACGCGGAGAAGGGCGCCGTCGTGGCGGCGCATCAGAAATTAGCGGAGCGTTGTGGACATTAAATATAGATGAGATGATTAATGCATATGCTTTCTGCGGCTGAGCGAGGGATCCATTAATTAACCCCCCCACCCCCGTCGGTGGATGTACAGGCTGCTGGTGGGTGTCGGGCTGCAGATGGCAGCGGGAATCCGACGCCAGCTATTTGGAGCCGCCGCCGCCGATGTTGCTCTTCTGCAGTGGGAAGTGGAGGGAGCCAGCGGAGACGCTTTTGTTGCGATCTTAAATTTGGATTTTGTCTTAAATTTTAGGTTTGTTTGTCCACTCCAACGAAGTACTGATGGATGGCGTGGAGCTGGGGGGGGGGCTCCTCCTCGATAACCTCTGGACTCTGATTCACCTCCTCTCCCCTGAAGCAGCTGCATAAATGCATGCGTATGTATTCCGCCTCCAACGACCCCAGAGGTTGCAGCACCATTACGTCCGTATGAAATATGCAACGCCGTCTATTAATTGAGCCAAACTAGATGATTTAGAGACGAAGGAGATAAAGCAGCTGCATATGCAACAGAGGTCAGGTGACTAACGCGTCTCCTCGCTCTTCCGCTTGAATGCGCGATGTTCGGTTTCGCTTGTTTGATCCTTCAAACTGAAGGAGACGTCTCCGTTTGGGTTTCGCTCTTCTAAAAACGCCCACTCGGGTCGGCCGATCTCGCTAATCTGGTTTGCGTCTCCCCGAGACGTCTCTAAATCGTCCACGCGCTCGCCGCTCCGTCGGGTAAATCTGCTCCTGCGAGGCCTCGCATCGACCTGCCCAGACGAGACGAGTCCCTTAAATCTCTGGTGGGAGCTCTTAATTGGGCGCCAGACGGGGTCGCTGGGAGGCGACTTCGATGGTGATGTTTCACCGTCGCGCTCGCAGGCGCGGGTTCGTTTCCTAAAACGACCGATTTGCTGCCGGGAACGGCGAGTAAACACCCGCGCTCCCGCGTCGGCTGGCTCTGTGGTTGTGGTGCTCATCTTCCTAATGACATCAGAGCCTTGGGCCGCAAGGTCGCCGCAGCAGAATGTGATGAAAGGCTCAGAGTCACGACGTCACCAGAACCACATCCATCCAGAAGAGTCCGCTGATGGAAATGTGGAGAGGTGTTTACTGGGAGTGAAGTCACCCCCCCCAGTTTGAAGAGGGGGGGGGTGGGGGTGCTAATGCATCATGGGTGTTTCTAAATCTGTCTGATCCTCTGTTTGTGGCTAAAAGAGGAGCCGAGATGAGGGGCCTCTTATCAGAGTTAGGGGAGTCTGGGGGAGTCTGGGGGAGTCTAGGGGAGTCTGGGGGAGTCTGGATGAGTCTGGGTGAGTCTGGGTGAGTCTGGGGGAGTCTGGGTGAGTCTAGGGGAGTCTGGGGGAGTCAGGGGGAGTCTAGGGGAGTCTGAGGGAGTCTGGGGGAGTCTGGGTGAGTCTGGAGGAGTCTGGGTGAGTCTGGGGGGAGTCAGGGTGAGTCTAGGGGAGTCTGGAGGAGTCAGGGGGAGTCTAGGGGAGTCTGAGGGAGTCTGGGGGAGTCTGGGTGAGTCTGGAGGAGTCTGGGTGAGTCTAGGGGAGTCTGGGGGAGTCAGGGTGAGTCTAGGGGAGTCTAGGGGAGTCTGGAGGAGTCTCTGTGAGTCTGGAGGAGTCTGGGTGAGTCTAGGGGAGTCTGGGGGAGTCAGGGTGAGTCTAGGGGAGTCAGGGAGAGTCTGGGTGAGTCAGGGTGGAGGGTGGTGCTAATGCAGAATCACAGGAACACTGACGTGTCCCACTAACCCTCATTTCCTCCCTCCTCTGTAACAACAAGGACTCCCAGACCCACAGCAGGTTTTGTTGGACGTCTTCCGTCGCCACATCTGCCTGGGGGATCCGGCGCAACAACGCAACGGGGAGTGCCTGGCAGCGCCGCGTCGCCGGGCAGGATGCAATTAGAGACGAGGATGCTGGACGTGAGCGCGTGTGACGTGCGCTAATTGGCTTTCATTTGGACAAATGTGGACGACCAGCTGGAGGAGAGGACGCTCCTGGGAACACGAGTCCTGATGGGAGCGCTGCGTCTGAGCGCTCACCAATGTAGGAAGTCAGTCAGTTATACCGAGGCCGTGATTCACCCCCCCGACAGACCAGGACCAGCTTCAACGGGCCGGGGGGGGGTGAGTGGGGCGCGCTAATCAAGCAAGGCGAAGGCTGTCGCGAGGACACGTCGTCATCGGACGAACTGCTGATGCGAGCCGACAGTCCCAGCGCCGATGAAACCACTTAGGTCTGTGCTCAGCCCCCCCCGCCACCGCCGCCCCCCAGGTCACATGACTACGTCCTTTTCTCACCATAACTGAAGGCGACGTCACTGGAACGGCGATTATTACTCAAAAGTCCAAAACCGGATGAAACTACTCACTCGACTGACGCGAGTCCCCCCGAGGGTCTGACCTCGAACGCCTCTTCGGTGGTCGCGCTCTGATATCCGATGCGAATAAACAAGAAGGGGAGCCGACAGGAAGTCGGGCGGTATCAAACATTTTTGAAACGTTCCTAAATATTCATCAGGAAGGCGTCCTTTGTTCATCTATAGTCGGTAAACACAGGCTGCATAATGAGCTTTCTAGCTGAGTCGTGACTAATTATGTTTATTTTCATATAAGTTTTTGGGGGGCTTTGGGGGGGAAATTAGTGGATGTCGGGAACCAAACGCAAAACAATATTTAATGCGACCGGTTTGAGCTTTTAACGACCCTCGCCGACGTGTTTGCGGAGACCAGAGAAGGCAAAACGTGCAGGGAAAATAAATGGAAGCACCTCTCAGCGACAGATATAGAACGGTTTCATCTCAGTTGAACCTCGTTTCGGGTTGTTTTACCATCAGGTACTCAGCGCCCCCCCCACCCCCCACCCCAGGCCCCAACAGCTGGGGTCAGCGCGCCGTGGCCTCCGATATTAGACTCACTACTTTACGGTCCGTGTTTAACGGGCAGGTTCAGCGTGCTGATCCGCTCCGTGCACATAAATTGGATTCATTTTCGGGCGGCGGTGAGCCAGTTTAAGCACCAGCGTGGATTAATGGGGGAGGGTGGTATAGGGTGGGGGGGGTTACTAATGACATATCTGACAGCATTTAGCCTCCAGCAAATACTCCGACGCTGCGGAGGAGCGTCCGCTCCGGCGTAGATCATGTCTGTAATCCATCACTTGGATGACTCCTGCTTCATTTTCGCACATGCTGAAATATTCGAGCAGATTTTAACCATTGAATTTAAGCAACATCATTCAGAAGGCGTCGTAATCTCCATGTGGAAGGCTGCTTTGTGCATCGGGGCTGGAATCCTGCCCCCCCCCAGGTCGTGCAGCAGACACACCTGAATGCACAATTTATTTTAACCCTCCTCCTGTAGGGATGCGTATATTTATGCTCCCTGGTGTCTCAGTGGAACGATTCGCCACCGTGGTGGAGCGTTGAGCGGCGGTATACGGGGGCGGCGCCTTCTCCTCTCACCCACCATCAAAGCTGCGCTCCATTACGATGATTAATGATCCGGGTTGTTAATTAGCTACCACTCTTTACCTGGTGACTAACGGCGTGCTGGGGGGTCTCTGTCTTCCCGACACTACATAACGGGAATCCCCCCCATCGGAACGCTACCCCAGGGGTGTAGTAGACCTAAGACTCCCGATTTTAAAACTTCTACTCTACGTTGGTTGGAGAAATAGCTTTTTTTCCCCCCGCAGCAAGATGCATAAATCCATAATTCAACCAATCATTTAATCAATTCAACCACCGCAACGCGACAGGAAGTCGAATCCTCCGCGATGCCGCGTATCGTTCGCCCCTCGATCCATCGAAGGGTTGGAACGCTTTAGATTCTGCCCTATTCTAGTCTGGTTTCCCCTTTTGGATCATCTAAAGATTAAAATATGTATACATGGGACACAAACGAGGGTCCTCCGAGAGGGGGGGGGCGACTCGAAGCAGCAGTTAAAAGGACGATTGCGGGGGCTCCGAGGTTGTCCAGTGATAACGAGGTTATTTTGGAAACCGGGGCAGAGTCGGCTGCTGCGACGGCTGTCACAGGCGGGGAGGGGGGGGGGTTAATGACACGTGGATGTATGGAAATGAGGCGGAGGAGGAGAAGGAGACGGGGGGGGGGCATCGCGGGAAGGAGCAGAAACGGTGAGGGATGAGTCAGCGGCGCTGTCGCGTTTGAGGAGGTAAAACTTTGAGTCAGATGTTGAAAACAAACCGATAAGAGACACATTCAACATGTGGCGCTACAGCTGGATGGGGGGGTCTGTGTGGATATGTGTGTGCGTGTGTGTGTGTGGGGGGGTGTGGTTGCTACTCGGCAGGATTTAAAAAAAAAATAAGGAAAATAAGCGCTCAGGAGTGATGGGAAGGCTTTCACTGGGAAGCAAAAGTTGACTGCTTTTCCCCACCGTAGCCTAACGAGGCAGTTAAGAGCCTCTTCTGCACGCGCACGTCGTTTGCCAGCGTGTTCGTGGGGGTAATTAGTGGCGATAACTCAGAAACGACCTGGACTCAGCCGTGGCGACGGGCCCTACCGCACCCCCGGGGTGACGTTCCGAGCCCCTGCGGGGGGGGCGGATTCCCGTTATGAAGTGTCGGGAAGACAGAGACCCCCCAGCACGCCGTTAGTCACCAGGTAAAGGGTGGTAGCTAATTAACAACCCGGATCATTAATCATCGTAATGGAGCGCAGCTTTGATGGTGGATGAGAGGAGAAGGCGCCGCCCCCGTATACCGCCGCTCAACGCTCCACCACGGTGGCGAATCGCACTGCCGAGACGCCAGGGAGCATAAATATACGCATCCCTACAGGAGGAAGGTTAAAATAACGGGCTTCTGCCGGGTTAATTAAATCAGGACGCGAGGGCGGCGGCCCATCAAACGCCGCCGCCCTGGACGTCGTCCACGTTAACCTTTGCGGCTCTGTCAGACGAGGGCGGTTGTTTCGAGGGGAGCTTTCGTTCATACGTGGCTGCACAGAGCGGAGGTGACTGGTGAGGCGGAGGGTAGCGGCCCACGCTGACCTGTGGCGAAGGGCTGAGCCCAGGCCTCGTCAGCGCAGCGGGGGCTCTGGCTCTGCAGCGCCCCCCGCGGCCCCCCGGCGGTACTGCAGCGTGTGATTAACATCCCAGAGCTTGAAGCCCTTCACCTCTGTGACTAACTCTTCTTTCTGCAGTATCTCAGGAGGACGCTGATGAAAATCCCCGCTTCATCTCATTTTCAGGTACCACAGCCCGTAATTGGATTGAAGATGAGAGCCGTGTTCAGCTCTCTCGTTTGCAGAGCCCCGCGCTCATGAGGCGAGTTTATGTCTTTACTGAGTCTTCATATCAAGCGGGGAAAAAGTTGCCCTGGAAAAAACACCTTGTTTTACCAGAGTTTCCTCCCAAATCAACCTCTTGTTGTTCGCCGAATAATGAGCCAGAACCGAGTACTCCACTCGTGTCGAGTCACGGGGAAAGTTGGAACAAACACTTCTTCCGATCTTTCCCACAACATTCGGAATGACTTTGCCGGCTCTTTATTTTTAGAGACAGACCCTCCGGGGGGCGGGGGCTGAGATCCACACAGAAATCATTGATGTAATATTTGTTCCTCCCTTTGTAGAGTTCCACCCTAAAGACTTTCAAAACTACACAAGACTTCTAATTTCCAGAACACATTTGTCTCTCATTTAAGATTCTCTTTTTTGCGTTTTCAGCCGTTGTGGATGTTTGCCCGTAGATTTGTCCTCTTTAACACAGCCGAGCATCGCCGAGCTGTTTGAGCGGCGTTCATGAATCATTTAAGGCGAAGCCCCCGCTTTGATGTTCACCTGTGACACCGTCTGATGGCTCCCTCTGAACGCCTCCCGCCGGGACGCCCGGGACCTCCCCGTCCAGATGCGGCCGCAACCCGACAAGACCCGTCGCTTTCATGCGCTTGTCGCCGACAGGACGGGAGAGCGACGGGGCACGGGAATTCGCTCCGGAATGCCGAGTAAAGCTTTTCCTTGTAGATAAGACGCGGCTAAATCGTTTATGACACGGCTGACGGAGCTTTTTTCCAGGTCTGGAGGCAGATTTCACATCAGCGTTTTGCACGCGGCGCTCGCCTGCCAGTCAAAGTCCAACGAGGGAGGCGGCGGTCAAGGTGAAAGGACACGCGTAGAGGCTGTATCGGACCCCCCGACCCGGAGCTGTGGTCGTTGATCGAACCCCCGCGCCTGACCCGCCCTCCTCCCGAACAAACAGTCCGAAAAGCCCAGCCCGGGTTTTCCCGGGCCTCCCGGGTGGAGAACGACATTCACCCGGATCGTCCATCGGGTTTCATGCTGAATGGAGACGTCGGGTCCTTTTGTAGATTCTGCCCAGATGTTGACTGATGGCCTTTGTAGTATCCGACGCCTCTACAGGCCTTGACCATTGAACCACTGCTCCTGACTGTTTCATCTATAACAGGGGTGTCCAAACTGTTCCACAAAGGGTGTGGCTTCATTTTTTCCAACCAGTCAAGCACATAGTTGACCAATCATTGTCTGAAGACTCAGGTGTTTTGTGGTCCATCGTTGCTCTGGGGGTGCAGCCAACGGCCTTATGGAACAGTTTACACTTTTCTCCAAAGGCCCTCGACATTCTTAAGACTTTAACGTGCTTTATGGCCATCTGGGCACAATGTCAAATATATCTATATGGGCCACGTCATCGGCGTTACATGAGCTCGGGATGAACGTCTTGTTTTTCCCTAATAAGGAATCGATGTCAAGAAGGTCAGGGACCCACAGGCTCCTGGGTTCTCTTCTATCAGACTGGACTTTATACCATTTGGTTGGCAGTACTGTTGAAACATGTTCACTTGACCTCATAAAAAGGGGCTACCAAAGTAAACGCTTCGAAGGAGATCTTCACCATCACGACCCCAAAACCTCACTTGGGTGAACTGCAGAGTCCAATTGATGCCTGACTGTTCTCTCCAATAAACATCGCTTATATCCCAGTTGGTGTCTACGAAGGTTCCTTTCTCATCAGCGCCTCTCGACCACCAGAATAAAGAAATGTACCACACCTTATCTACAGACAAGGATGGACATTGGCCCCATGACTGGGTCCAGAAGCCTGTGTGGCCTACGCCACACAAATGCGCCGTTTCCGGGGCTGACTTAATCTCCCAAACCCGACCAGATGCTCTCAAACGGCCACACAATGTGCTTTTATGCAAAGAGTGGCGGCGTTTAACATTTGGCGGCCCCGCGCTCTCAGCCTTCCCCTTGAATTATTAGTCAAATGCTTCCAAATTAGATGCAAATTATTTGGGCCTTTTCTTTGCAAAATTACCCCAAAGTCATTTTCTTTCAGAGCCCGCTCTAAAAGTCGTTCTGGCGGCTGCAGCGTCGCAGCTAATTCGCTTGCAAATGTAATCGAGTTTTTTTTTTTTTTTTTTTTCTTTTAAATCCACCTCACGTTTGTGCTTACGTTGCGCTTCCCTCCACGCTGGTGCAGGAGATGCTGACAGCAACAGTTCACACGCAGGGAACAGCAGACGGGCGATAAAGAGCTGCAGGACCGCCGACGCGCTGCAGGGCAACGAGCCGCAACCCGGCGCGCTCAACTGCCTCGGAGCTCCCCCGTCTCGTTGTGGTGAAACGCATCCTTCTTCTCCAGAGCGAAGCTCTCGCTTACAGCGGACCAACGGCGCCTTTGAGCCTCCGTCGCCAAAATGCGACGAGGGGCGCAGGTGCGTCACGGCTGCTTTGCTCCCCTTCTCCGGTTCGTTTGGCATCGCCGGGCGCAAGCTGGCCGCCGCAGAGCATGGCAGCGGCGATGGAGTAGCGGGAGGGGGGGCGAGGGGGTTCAGCGTGGCAGCGAGCGTTTCTGGACGCGACCACCGATGAGGCCGCGGCACATCTGTGCGCCTCCGTGTGAATGTCGCGGCGAAGGCGAGCGCCAGGCTCCGGCAGCAACACAAAAGGAGACGCGGCGTTAACACGAAACACCGCCGCATGCGGGGGGGAGGAAGGGGGGAGGGGGGTGGGGCGTCAGGGATTAGTTTCAGGAACTTCAACAAGAGCCACATGTTATTCTACATCCTGGGATTAGCAGCCTGATTACACTCGTCCTCCAGAAACACATCTGGGCGCTGGCTCGCCGCGGCGCTGATGCGATAATAACGTGCTAACGGAGGCTGTGAAACTTTATATTGTGTGAAGCGCACTTGTGATCTGAGCTAAAATAAGAAGGGTTTGATTTAACACCACCGTTTGTTTCCAATACTGCATTTCGATAATTTTCTTCAAACCCCAACCCCTGTTTTTGCTTTCGGAAATCAGCCTTTGATCCTTTGATGTGACGCTCAGAGGATGGTTGCGCGTCGAAGGGCGAATGTGAAAGGTCAGAGGTCGGTAGGATTCTTCGGTCTGTTGGATCAACAGCTCCGTCGCCTTCTCAAGACTTCATCCATTAAAACATGATTAACTAAAGTTTAGATTTATCGTAATGCGCATGTATTAATACATATGTAATGTATACATGATACGTATTAATACACATCATGCGACACTTCAGCAAAATTATAAATCCCTCTAAAAACATAAAAGGTGTGATCAAAATAACGGCGCTGATGCGACAATAACGTGCTAACGGAGGCTGTGAAACTTTATATTGTGTGAAAAGTACCTTTGATCTGAGCTAAAATAAGAAGTCTTTGTTTTAAAACCACCACCGCACCGTTTGTTACCAATACTCCTTTTAACATCGTCTTTAAAAGACACACCGTATTTTCTGGACTATAAGTCGCTACTTTTCTCTGACTTTTGAACCTCTCTTATACCCCGAACCAGCTCATCTATGGATTTTTCGGGTCTGGTGGGGGGCTCAAGCTGCAAGTATGTAAAACATGTAAAAGTATTTCTCCCTTTAAAAGTTAGTTTCTGGTTTTCAGGTGCGCTCGATAGTCCAGTAAATACGGTAATCAGCAGCCCCGAGTGCTGCAGCGGTGTCAACGTCTCGTTTCCCTCAGCACACGTCAGTTTTCCATCAGGGACACTTACGGGCTGTTTTCCACATCATTATACCCGAAACATCCCGACACCCCGGCGAAAACATTCGCCCACGCCTCTCGACCAGCACGAGGGTCGGGGATCGGAGCGTCCCGTCGGCTTCGGGCTCCAATCAGACGTTCTCGCTCGGCGGGGTTGACGACGGCGGAGGCAGGAGTGTCGTTTTGGGTTATTTGTGTCAAATTCCCCAAGCCTGTCCGTGAGTCATTTTTTAAAGGATCAGCCAGAACTGGGGGGTTGGGGGGGGGGGGGGCTTCCTCTTCCCAGTATATAAATAGCTGCTGTGCCTGTAAATACAATAACTGGGTCACCACATCCAGACGCCTGACACGAACGTGACGCCGTCACTTAGAGGAGCGAGTCCTCGCTCCCTTGGCCCCCCCCCGTCAATCGTTACAATGTGTGGGGGGGGCATAATATTTCCACCAAAATCTGGAGGCGATCCTTCGAGAGCTCGCCCAGCGAGGAACGTCCCCGCGAACGTTGAGGTGGATCAGCGATGGAAGTCTGAAGTGATGCGTTGTTGATGTTTAAAGACGATGTGGAGCAGAAGGGGGAGCTGAAGGGGGGAGGGGGAGACCAAGGGGGGAGACCAAGGGGGGAAGGGGGGAAAACCAAGCGGGGAGGTGAAGAGGGGGGGTGAAGGGGGAGGCGAAGGGGGACCGAAGAGGACGAGCAGGAAGGTCAACCGTGCTCCGAGGAGCCTCGAGATGATCGCCCCCCCCCAAAGGAGCTGAAGGTGTGTAAGGTAGAGGAAGATGAAAGGCTGAGATAAAAGGGCGGGGGCGGGGCCGAAGGAGCCGTCGCTGGAGGATCGTTGCTCTTAAACCCGACCACGTCTCCCGTTAATCTCGACAAGGACGCGCTCCTTGAATGCGTAACGCGGCGAGCTCTCTGTCCCCGCATGCATCAGCGCTGAACGCGGCGAAATATGCGGCGCTAATCTGGCCCCATCATCGCCGCGCTCTCGGGCGCGGGAGGAAAGAAAAAACGATGTGGGACCCGAGAAGAAGCGAGGGGCCGCGTGTTCGCAGGTAGCGTAAACGTGTGCCTTGAGGGGGGGGCTGGTCTGCACGTCGAGCAGATTACTTCAATCCAGGCGTCAGCTGCTGCGGCGCAAGGCGTGAAAATCGATTGTTGCCGCTGCGGCTCCGCGGATCTACACGCGTGTGCGTGTATGACCGAAGGGCCGAGCGCGTGTCTGCACACGTTGAAAGCAGCGGTAATCCGGTCAAAGTTCCCCCCCCTCCAAACAAAACGCCGCGTAATCCACGACGTCAGATTAGAATTGTGAAACGACGCCCCGCGGCTGATGAGACACTTCATTTCAGCTCCCAGTTGCAAATGATGAGGCCAAATTGGGTTTTATGGGTTATTACGAGGAGGCGAGGAACGAGGTGGGAAATCTGAGCCATCGAGACACACACACACACACACACACACACACACACACACACACACCACACACACACACACACTCGTCCTCTGAATAGAGACGCTCCATGTTTCTCCTTTCAGAAGTCAGCCTTTGATCCTTTGATGTGCCCCTCCCTCGTGGGAGGAGCCTCGGAGGACGGTTGCGCGTCGAAGGGCGAGTGAAGTCAAAGGTCAAAGGTCGTCCCAGTCGGTAGGATTCTTCGGTCTGTTGGATCAACAGACTTCAGCCATTAAAACATCAGGTAAGTTTAGATTTATCGCAATGCACCTGTAATAATAGATAGATAATATATATATGTATATATATGTATATGTAATCCATAATAATACACATATATGTAATAATCCGTAATAATACCAGTAATTTATGTGACTCTTGATAAAATAATAAATCCCTAAAAAACAAAAAGATGTGACCAAAACAATCAAACAGCAAAACACAAAACCTTCAGGTTCATCTAGAAACAGAACCAACGATGACGGGAAGTCGTGCCTCGGTGGACAAGATGAATAACTGGTGTGTGTGTGTGTGTGTGTGTGTGTGTGTGTGTGTGTGTGTGTGTGTGTGTGTGTGTGTGTGTGTGTGTGTGTGCAATGTTGTTTGGAGCGATGATTTATGAAAAAGCTGCAACCCAGCCTGCTGGAAGATGACAGGAAAGGTAAAACCCTCACTCTCTCTCTCTCTCACACACACACACACACACACACACACACACACACTGCTGCGTATTCCTCAATGAACACACATAAACAGCTGATCCATCACGTCTCCGATAATGAGCTGACGTTTTCCTCACAAATCCGCAGCGTGCCGACGTCTCCTCCCGTCGGCGGGTTTGCGCGCGAGCGAAGCCTCGACGGTCGGCGGAGCGAGCGAGCGAACGCGCGCGTTTGTGTTTGGAGTCCCACTTTGTCTCCGATAATGAGCCGTTTTGTTCTCGCCGGTTTCGCCGCCGCTCGTCCGTCAGCTTCTGTCTTTGTTTATCTGCCAGTTATCCGTCACCGCCGATAAACCGCAGTTGTCCCGAAACATGAAAGTTTGAGTCGTGTGAGACAAAGGCCCGCTTTGGAGCGCTGCGCCGACCCTCGACCAGGAATTCCACGACCACTGCAGCATTTCCACCCGTCCTGGATTCCCACAATCCTCCGTTACAACGTAAATGCGGTAAAGATCGGACCTCCAGGAATAATTCCGCTTATTTTTTCCCGAACAGCCTGACGAGCGTTCCCCCGCTCCTCTGAAGCTCCTTCCTCGCTCTTATCTCGTAGCTGGGTTGCTTTATTTCCATTCAGGGAATTTTCGGTATATAATGAAGGCTGTTCCCCGCCTCTTTTATCGGTGTTCAGGCACAGACGCTGCTGCTCGTGATTTTCCTACATTTGCTCTCCCCTCCGTGGTTGGGGGGGGGGCTTCAAACGCTCTGGAAAAGGGAGGCCGCAGCAGAGCGCTCTTTAGCCTTCACACTCGACGGAACACACCAGCCGAGGTCGGCGTCGGGCTCGGAGCGCGTTTTCGCTTCCGCAGAGCTCAAACCGGCGACCCCATCACGCGGGGAAAGAGGGCCGCTCGGAAGAGCTGCAGGAGGGGGGGGGGGTCTCCTTAAAGAGCAAATAACGGTTAATGTCTCAATCGTGCAGCAGCAGAGGCGCCGCAGACCTCAGGTGGTCTTCTCGGGGTAATGGCTTCGGAGCCCTTCGGGGGGGGGGGCGTCATCACTCCTCCCGCGCCCGATGCAGTCAGCAGTGCCCTTGACCGGCGCTGCGGCGAGGACGTTGACCTCCGAAGGGAAGCGAAAGGCAATCAGCCGCAAATGAATTCGGAATAAAAGAAGTGATTGGGTTATTTCGGTGGTTTCTCTACTTCGGGGCGGGAGGAGAAGCGAGACGCGCTCGGGGAGCGGCGGGGCTCGGAGGGAAGCCTATTTTCGCTCCAATTACTCCACCGCCGCGGCCCGGCTGCTTTATTCGATATTTAAAGTGGAGAGCGCGTTGATACGGCGCGGCTCTCACAGCCGGTCTCATCGCTGGCCCGCCTCATTCCAGCTTTGAACTTCAAAGTGTCGTCATCACAGAGAATCCCCTATGAGGTGTTCCACATCTGGGAGCCCCGACCATGCAGCGCATGTGCGGCTGCAAAAAATAAAGTGGAACAGAGAATCGCTAATCAAATAAAATCACAAAAGAGGCAGAAGAGCACGTGTGATGTTTGATTCTCACAACATTTATTTAAAAGGCTGAATTGTTTGTGGTTTAAAATTGTTGCAGCTTTTCCCTTTTTTTTTTTTTTTTTTTTTTTTGATAGACTGTAAATCGACTGAAGCGAACAGACGAATGAACGTCTGAGTTCAGCAGAAAATAAAACAACACCGGTCCGAGAGCGGAGCCCTGAGGCACGCCGCGGGGGAACACGTATGGATAAGTGGATGATGTGGATAAGAGGGATGAACGGGCCGTGTGAGCCCAGCGGGTCAGGTTGTTATCCGCGCGGACCGCCGTGACACCGGCGTAATTATCGTGATGAAGGCCTCGCTGCCGCTCTCCATCTGGAGCCTTTGGCTGTCTTTAAAGAGTTCACCTACTAAATATTTATTGTGTCTTTAGTTGGAGGTACGTCTTCGGGGCGTTTGTTCAAACCCCTGTTGTACTTCAAAAGCGCGCATATAGAGTGGCTTCTTTACACAAACCTATTTGCATAGAATTCTGCTGCGGGTATTAACATGCAGCATCTGATTCATATATCACTGCGCCATTATAGAGGAATGTTCATCTTCAACAGGTGGGCAAATCAGCAGGTTGGAGATACCTTTGATCTTTCTTTGATATGGTGATTCAGCGGATGCGTCTTCCTTGGTTATAAAGGACGCAACATCCACGTGACCTGACATTTCAGGCAGAATCGCATAAAAAATAGCAAACTCTTTTCTAATCGTAGATGCTCGAGGCCTAAACGCGCGTTTCTTTTGGATAATAATCAAAGATGAGTCATGCCTGCTTTAAAAGAAAGAGAGTATTCAAAGTCCTGACCGTCATGAAGGCTGCGTCGCTCTTCCATTTGCCTAATGCGCGTTCACAAATGCGAGCTCCTCTGTGGGAGAATGGGAGCCGTATGAAGTGATCACACAATGCCACGCGTGCAGCCCCTAATGGGACGGGGTGGGGGGGGGGGCTACAGTAGCCATCAAGATTAGAAAATGTGGAAAATCATCTCGATGTAGATGATTTTCTCTCGGCACCACTGAGCAGCTCCTCAAAATTCCGCCGCGCCGAGCCTCCACGCATCTACGCCATCAAACCACGCTGTTATTACGCTTTAAAGGGATGGATTAGGGCGAACTTCCACCCAGAACACGCAGACTAGCGCCTGCACAGCGGTAAATCCCGGCATTCCCTCCACTGATAACGGCGCGGAGTAACAGAACAGAGGAGAAAGGGGAAGTCACATCTCCACCACGCTAAATAAAGTTTACATTATTTAAACGGCTCCTCAGAAGTCACCCCGGCCTCGGAAGGCTGAATGCATTAAGTTGTAGGTGGAGGGTTTAAGCGCATGCATCAGGGCTGTAATTATCTTCCTATAAGCCATCGCTTCTCTGGCTGCTGCCTTTGGGAGGTGGATGTGAGAGCGTGATGAAGGAGGGTCCCTCCCCGCCACTTGTTCTCTGAATACATTTGAATAAGGACCTTCCTCCTCTGCCTCGCTCTTCGTCACACCCCAAACATCAAACCGCAGAAAATCTTTATGTCTATGAAATCCGGTGGCAATGGGGCCACTTTATACAGAAAGTAATAAAAACCGTGACTGCGCACGTTTTTAGCATTTGAGACACCCGAAGGAGGCACGATTTTGTGCCTTTTTATCGACGTTAATGATCACAAGAGAGCAGCTCTGGTCAAATCTTACTCTAAATGCTTTTATGATAATGAGATGGACTGAAACACCCCCCCCCCGCATGTTTACATTTGCTCTCTGTATATACAGCGGGACGAAATTAATTGGTTCCAGAAGTTGTTTTGTAACCTGAAAATCACGTAAGTAGAGACGCGTTTTCCACCAAGAACCCAAAAATTCGGACCTAATATTTTAATAAATCCTAAAAATGCATCAAAACATGTAACAAATACGTGTTACAGTTAGATTAGCGCATAATAAACGTATGAATTCAGTGAAGGCTTCTCCAGGAACAACATGAACTTTATTACAGGCTAATCTTACGATAGCGTCATCACTACCAACCAACGTTGTTTTAATACCGTGTTATCGTCGATGTATTACGGCCGTATTCTTTGGAGAGATCAACCAAACGCATCCCTTTTTCATGCTTTTCTATTATTTCTTGCTTCGTTTGTACGGACAAAAAAGCTCTCTTCTTCTTTTCTTCTCTTTCACTTCTCTCCATCACGTTCCTGGGGTCCATAGCGAATAAAAGTTAAACGAAGACGACGCTGGGACACACACACACCTGTACATACCGACGTCCCTCCTAGCCAATGGGGTGACAGGACGTTGCTAGGCGACAGCCAATGGCAGAGCAGCTACGAGCACGTTTACGTTCGCTAAACTAAAAAAAAACTAAAAAAGTATTTTTGCCTTTCGTACCCTGAAATTTCTGTCGTAACAAGAGCAAATATTTTCCCGTTGAGACGTGTCGTAACCTGAAAGTCGCGCGTGCAGAGACGTTCGTGAGTCGAGGTCCCGCTGTAACTGGTTCATAACTGGTTTTTGAGCCTGTTCTGGTCCGTTCTAGAAGGTTATGTCATCGCGACTTATGATCCCAGCAGAGCCGAACTCATATTCAGGAAGGGGGGGGGGGCAGATTTATCAAACCATTTCAAACGTCCGATGATTTCCTGCACGATCCGTTTGAGCCCCGTGGGGTTCATCGGGGGGGGGCGGAGGGAGAGAGATGCTGGCGACGACCACGGACCGAGTTCTGCTCCCAGCCGCCCCGGGAGGTTTCCGAGGCCCGGAGATCAATCACCTCCCACCCAAACGCCAGGCTGCACGAGAAGGAAGGTTCAGTGCTCATCCGCGTAGGAGCGGAGAACGATGCCAACAGCAGCGGCTGGTGGACGTAAGTCGATATAGGAGCCCCCCCGCAACAGATCAACCACAACGCCGGTTGCCATTTGTTGGTTCTGAGATAAAGCGGAGCGGTCCTGGGGTGTCGTATACCAGCGTGAGCTCTCATGACCCCCCCCCAGGCTGGGGGGGGGGTCATCGCTCAGATGCCGCGTCTCTTCCCTCCGCCGTCGTCGTTGGGTGAAACGACCAGAGTGAGTTTCTTAATTTCTTTCTTAATTAAGTCAGACCACATCAGACAACCCTGACCCCCCCCGTGGGGCCAGGGGCCCCCTTGGGTGCACCCAGAAGGGCCACCTGACTCTTCTGCGCTCCCACTTTTCTTTTTCCCCTCCACAACCCGCCAGTTAGACCCATAAACGGGAGTTAAACATCAGCAAGTCTCCCCCCATCTCTGCCTTCAGGAGGTTGCGGAAAGCGGAGGAAAGCGGGGTTTGCGTAGCCCCCCCCCCCCCCCCGGAAGGACCGGGGCCGTGACCGCCGCCCTCCGAGAGCCCGCGGGTCCGCTCAATCAGGCGCCGCCGTCTTCAGCGCGAGGCCAGGAGAGCTAATTCTGATTCATGCGCCTTCGCGCCTCATCACTCCTCCACTCAGAGCGAGTCGCGTCCTTTTTTTATTTGCTCTTGATATTATTTTGACGGAGCGACGGAGACGAGCACGGCCCGCGTTTCCGCCGAAGGCTGCGTTCATTTAGGATTCAGCAAGCTGTGGAAGCCAGCGGAAGGATCCAAAGAGGTCCTACGGGGGGGAAAGCAGCGGCTTCAAAAGCGTCCTGGAGGCCCGAGCGTCAACCATGAAGGCTGCGGCTCGCTCTGACAGCTTCACACGCTGGGCTCTTGGAGCGGTTACACACATTTGGGGCCCGACCACAAACCGAGACGCCACCGAATTACAGCGTGTATCATGGCGGTGGTTCTCTTCAGGCTGGTGGAGCCTGACGGTATTCTCCTCTCAGGTGTGGCGCTGACGTTCTGGTGATGGTACCGATCGTGTGAACCAACTGGCGGCCCGCGGGCCCAATCTGGCCCGCTGACTTGCCCACTCCGGGCCCCGACTGGAGGATCAAAGACAAAATACGCACATCAAAGCAACTGAAAACATCAACAACAGGGACTCTGAGCTGTCAGTGATCCTCCCTTTACTCTTTATGAATCGTTCTGAAATGAGGACGCACGCGTTCGCACTCTTTAACATTTATCGTTTCCACATCAAAGTTTGTTTATTTTAACAGAACTTTTCCTCCTGCCCTCGCTTAACATTATGATTTTATTTCAAAGTCTCTACAACAAGCTTCAAACTAATAGACTTCAAAGGACAAAGAAAAACAACTGGCATAACTTAACCTGACTCATAAAGGTTAAAAATGCCTTCGGTTTTGTAATGAAGTGGAAAAAAGTGTTAACAATGAACATCAAACAGTAATGTTTTGCCAAAACGTGATTTTTATTTCGTTTTTATTTGAGGGTCCCCCCCAAGGTGACTGTCTGACCCTCTGACACGGACGCAGTTTTTGGTGTCCATCGGTGCTTAAATCCAAAATAAAGGTCGTTTGAGGGTCGGCGCTGCGTCCGCTGATCCCGGATTGTTTTGAGTCGCGTGGCGAGGAAGCGACTGGACCGAGGTGGTGGGAGTTAATTTGATCCGCGGCTTTGAGCTGTTTTGACCACCTTTGGCCCTCACTTGGTCCTGTAGGGCCGTGACCTCCTGCCTCGCTCGGCCCTCGCTGCCTCGCCACAGCTCATCACATCTAAATGATTTAACGACGTCTCGCACCCACACACACACACACACACACACACACACACACACACACACACACACACACACACACACACAAACTAATGCCAGACGAGTGGAGGGACATCGATTAAACAAAATGTCAAATCAGAATAAATGCAGAATAAACTGAAAACGGGGGAAGTGTCGGTTCATCCCTCTTGGTTTTCCTTGTTCCTCGTGCCCGAACGGGTAGCCTCCCAACCTGACAATCGGCTGTTATCGACGTCAAAAGAGGGGGCTTGAAGGAAACGTCGAGATTTGACGACCACGGAGGCAAAGCGACCAACCAAAAAAAGGTTGTGACGACGTAATTAACCGAGGGAAAACGTCCCCCGTCGTCAAGGCAGGGGGTAATTAGGGAGGCCGGTGCTCCCATTAGAACCTCCGGGGGCGCCGCTTCGCCGGCTCCGTTTTGGTACTCAGCGAAGCGACGTTATCGTCCGCCCGTGGCTCCTCGCGTCAAACATCGCCCGGTGGACTCAAAGAGGCGAGCTGAACGCCGTCTCTCACGAGGGAGGCGGCGCGATTGGTATGCAAAGCCTCCTTCCCTCCTGCTATATTTATTAACCTTTCTCACATCAGCAGATGACTAACGTGAACTTCTCTGGCGACCTTTCGATGCTGGTCGGTGTGTGTGTGTGTGTGTGTGTTTGTGAGTGTGTGTGTGTGTGTGTTGGTTTGAGAAGGTCAGAAGTTCTGAAAGTCCTCTGCTGTCCCGGTTGGCCGATGTGGATGCTTCCGTCCTCGCCGAGGTTCTGACGTCTGGAGGATTCCTCCTGATGGAAGCAGACCGGGCGAACCCGCGTCGCCTCCTCGCTTAACGACGACGTCGATTCCGACGCTTTACGGGTGGCGGTACGGATTTCGCCGTGAGATTTAGACGTCTTGATCGAGGAAGGCGGTTTATCGTCTGGCTTCTTGAAGAGAACATCGACCCAGGAGCTCAGGGCTGAGACGGGGTCTCTGGAAAAGTCTCGAGTTGTCGAACATCGGGGGGGCAGTGGAGCAAATCCACAGGTAACCAGTCCTGCCTCCGTCCATCCATCCATCCATCCATCCATCATCCATCATCCATCATCCATCATCCATCCATCCATCATCCATCATCCATCCATCCATCCATCAGCAGGGTTGTGGCGGGGGTTCATGTTGAGTAGTGAGTGTGTAAATAAAAACATTACTGGTTATCACTTTAAATTAAACGTGTTCTAACCACATGGGGGTGGGGGGTTGGTTAATTAATAATAACTAGTATCAATCACAAGTTTTACTTGGTTACCTGCTAACTGAGAACAAACGTGAGCCTCCAGCACAGAGACTTTGGTCGAGCGGCAGTCGGGGGTCCCGTAGAACTCCACAACGCCGTCGCCCGTTTAAAGAGCTCTGGTACATTAATTTTCCATCTTTCCCTCAATCACCCTGACGGCTCCATGAATACGCTCTGCAGAGACATTAATTATGCATGAGGACAAATTTCTGGGGTAAAGGCCCTTCTTTCCATTAGTTGCCTGTTTGTGGGCTGTTATGATTTACCCCCCCCCAACACAACCCCCCAACCCCCCCCAAATCCAATACCATCAACGTCACTGGAAATGTCAACGGGGAGTTTTACAGCCCCGACTCTGACAAACGGAGGCCGTGAAAACAGCAACGGGATTTATTTCAACTCCAACATGGAGGTTTTACAAGAAAGTTGTGAAATTCCCGGATCCACCTAATTTTTTCCCGGGAATGTGCTTCATCCTCGACCTTCCAGGGTCTGTTTTTTCGTAACGGGAATGACATTTCAGGACGTTGTTTCCTTCTTGACGACCCCGAGATGCAGCGTTTGGGCCTCACGACCTCAACGAGGACCACCTCTGGTGAAACGATGGTTTTCCTTGAAGGTCTTGAAGGAGTTAACGTTGACATTGAGGTTGGGACGTTCGAGCTTCCGATGTGGGGAGGGCTCCAGGCCTGCGAGGATCCTCTCCGGAGAGCCGCGGCCTTGTGCGGGTACCAGTCAGGTCAGATCGTGCCCATCCATCACGCGGGCTTCAGAACCCCTCCCACGCCGCTCAAGCACGTTCACGGAGCACTCGAGGCGTTTGATTTCAGAGCCCAGCGTATGGATTTCCCCCCCTCCGACAGCAGCACACGTGGCGTTCCCACCACTCCAGTGGTGAATAATTTATTTACCTCCGATGGCGTGGGAGCTCCGGCACAAGTAGGCCAGTCGGGGGATGATTCCGCTCTGGACGACCTCGCGTTAGCTGTGGAACGAAAGCTCTTTGATGCTTTGATGTCAACGTAGATTCGGCGGTTCGGAGGGGAGGAAAACCAGCAAGAAGTGGAAGCATCGACTACCCTCCATCGGTAAAGTCATAGGGGCTAAACACCAATAAAAAAGTACGACAGGAGCCGTTTTTTACTTTAATTTTATCTCCTTGGATCTTTGTTGGTGGCGTAAAACTGATACGCCTTTATTATCAAACTGCACTCTGCTTCTCCATAATCTGCTTTTCCTTAACGTGTGGCTCTCATTCAATAGTTTAACGGGATTATCTTAATGGCAGTAAAAGCATTAACACACCCACTAATTCCATGTTGCTGCTCTGCCCCGATGGGTTCGGGAAGAGTTATCCTTCATAATAGAGTTCATTGATCACGATGCTCCTGAGCAGCGTGCGCACACGTAGGTTTTATCAGCTGAATTAAGCCCATAAAGTGATACGGTTTAGAGCCGTAATCGGCCCAAATTCAGTCACATTAATAGAGTCAGGTTAGTGGAGTGTGAAGGAAGCGCAGCCCGATCTGAGCGCGTTTAAATAACAAAAACCGGCCTGTGGGTCCTTTGGAGGCCGATCAGAGCTCATCCGCACGTCTTCCGGGTCCATTAAAGGAAACCAACGAGGCACCGCAGCAGTTTTTAACAGCTGGAGTCGGAGAGGTTTGAGCGCGCTCACCCTGAATCTGCTTTTATTCATTCGTTGTTCTGGAGGACAAACGGAAAGATCCCGGTGGGGGCGTCCTCCGGTACGACCGCCTCCGCTCGTCGCCCGCAGACCTCCCGAAGTTCAACGCGAACAGACGCGACAACGCGACGGGAAACCGGGCGACAGCGGGACCTCCGAGGCCGGAGCTGCGCCTTAAAAACCAGTTTTCGAGTTTGAGGGAACCGCGTTCAGGCCAACGCGCATGGTTCATTTCCTCCGCTTGAATTATTAAAGGACCGCGGGTGCGTCTCCCCCGTGCTCAGCCATACATTATCTATACGTCGTACTTCATCAGCTCACACACGTTTTATCTTTGGAGATGTCCGGCACCGCCGAGAAAGGATTAAGGAGCAGAGATTTCACGAGCATCGGAGCGTTTAATTACATGTGATTGTTAAACACTCGATTATAATCAGTATGATTAGAGATGAAGCGAATATTTATAAGTTCCACGAAGAGGCCGCAGTGGAAATATACCGATGTTAATCACGGAGCAAATGAGATTTAAACGAGTGGATTCATTACGACGGAGCTTTCCTTACAGAGGGGGAAGGCTTCCCACTGCCTCCGCTCGTTTAAGCGTAATCAGGATGTCTGTGTGTGCATATGCAGGAGCCATCTCGCCATCACGCCGCGCGGCTCTGGGGTGGATAATCAACACATCCCAAATATTTGGTAGCTGCCGTGTAATCGCACCGCCACCCACAAGACCAGCCCACGTCCAGCAGCAGGGTGGGGAGAGGCTTCGGGGGGGGGGCGTTGAGTTGGGTGGATCTGCCGCAGCCTTCCCGTCTGGACCGAGCCCAGGCGCGATGAACAGAAGCTCTGGGAACACACATCGGGGGGAGGGAGGGGGGGAGGAGGGGGGAGGAGGCTTCGCCTGATGCACACAAGACATCTGCTGCTCCCCACCCTCGACGCAGACCTCCAAACGCGCACCTGCGTTGCTTGAAGCCTCGCACGCGAGTGGCTGAACCTCCCGTATCGCCCCCTCGGGGTCGCGGCTCCGCCGTCGAGGCGTCTTCGATATCCCCTCTGCTCTCACAGCGACTCACCCTCTTTCGAAATTCCCAATTATAACCCCTCTCTGCTCTCTTCCCACCACTTTGTTGACAGTTTAGCAAATGGAGCATAGCTTTTCCTGCCCCCCCCCACACTCGCATGGTCAGCTCATATGTTTCATGACAGTTCACTTAATAATCTGCCACGGAGCTCAACCCATAACAACCCCCCCGCTCTATTTTTAGAGCCGGTGTGAAATGGGAGAGCGCTCACCAGCCTTCTCTGCAGCGGGGGGGGGTTCTGCGGCTTTCTCCGGGAAACGGGAAGTTTAAAACACCCCTGGCTCGCTCGCGCCAACGCTTATTCGCTTTTTCCTTTTCGCCCGTTTTCATCGCGGCGCCGTGTGTGTTCGGATATTTAGAATCTGGGACCTGTCAGGGTCTGAAACCGGAAGAACCGGAGTTCAAATAATAAGAAGAACCTTAAAAACGGAGGCTTAAGTCGGGTTTGATCACTGGCTTTGCTGCTTAGTCTTAAATTAAAGACCTAAATAGAAACCACGGGTACTTGTACTCTTCAAAAAACTCCAAGTAGATGTTTTTTTTTGGGGGATCCGTGCTGTGATATTTGGTAAACGTCTCAAAACAGAAGAATATTATGCAGAACGTTGCCTCCTCTTCTCCCAACAGAGCTCCGGGGGCTGTCTGGGGTGTTACTTTTATGGACCCGCTTGTCACTGAACAACTGCGCCGCGTTTAAAGTTTAAACATTTCTGAAACGGGACATCTGTGCTGCTTTCCAAACATCCCCATATTTAATGAATCCTTATTTGCAACGCAGCCCCAACCGTCTCCGGTTGCCCGCCAGTTCGTCTAAACGAACCAATTCATCTGTTAAGGGGCCTTTGCGCGTATAAACCGTGTCTTCTTCGTCTGTAGACGGGTTTTTGTGGGCGCTACACATGCGTACGGCCTCAGGCTCAAAGAGAGCGCCGGTCCCGTTTTCGCGTGTCCACAGAAGTCGAGCTAATTGTGAGCCGTCTGTCCTACTTTATAACGAGATTTCTGTCTGTTCACGCTTCAGAAAACCAGCGCGTCGGTGAGATCGGCTTTGGATCGAGGTCGCCGAGGAAGCTTTGGCGAGCGCGATCCGACCCCCGCGGCGACGGGCGAATCAAGGCGAGGGCGTTTCGCGCCTCCGTCCGCGGCACGCGGGGGTCGCCTCGGAAGCGCCGGGTTGATTTGAAAATGAGGGGACTTAAACCGAATTAGACGACCTCATCTGCAGCTCTCTTCAAAGGCGAGTCGGGAGGTCAACCCGGAGCCCCCCCGCCCCCCCGCCCCCCCCCCCGGCTCGGTTTCAAAGCCGCCATGAGCCAAATCCGGGCATCTCTGCGACTGTAGAGCGAATTAACGTCTTAAATTAATTTTGATACAATTAGGCTGCCTTTGAGATCCGCCTCGCCTTTGTGACGGATCAAACGGCCACAACTGGGCCCCCCCCCCCCCGATGAGACGGGATGTGGGAGGATCAAGAGGCGACGGGAGCCCCAGATGTTCCATCAAACGCCGTCGTAACGGCACATCACAGCCAGGAAACCCCCCCACCAACCCCCCCCCCACCCCACGACGAGGCAGAGAGGGCGACTTGCGTTACCGCGACGACGCCAGGACCGGAATTCAGACGTCAGGCGGGGAGCGCTGGGATCCGTTATCGGGCGTCTCCGGGTGACTGCCGCTTCAATTTAGCAGCTCAGCAGAGCCTCAACGTGAGAGGGAGCTGTAATCAGTTTGGGGGGGGACAAACCGCTTATCTCTGGATGTTTTATGTAAACCTCAGGTTTGGGGGGGGGGGGGCGCTGGTGTTGACGTGGGGGATCCAGGAGGGTTGAGGAGGCGTCCCCTCTGGACCTCAGGTATGTGCAGCTCCTCCGGGTCTCTGGGTCTGCAGCAGCCGTCGTCAGCAGCAGCTCTGGGGGGGGGGGGGGGTGGGGGGGGGGGGGGTCAATTAAACAGCGACTTTCAGCAAGCGAGACGAGGACGTGCTCCGAAACGCAGCCGAAGCCACGTCGGCCTGGAGCCCAGAGGATTCCTGACCCCCCGAGGGAGGGGGGAGCCTCAGCTCTGCCTTAACGAGCCCCCCCCACCCCACTCCCTGCAGCCCCCCCCCACTCCCCCCGGCGCTGAAGGGTCAAACTGATGCCCGGTGGATTCGGTGGTTAATTGATGCGCGCTCTGGCGACCTGTCTAGTGATGACGCCACCCGGATGGATGGTCGGGGGGGGGGGGGTTGGTGGTGGTGGTGGTGGGGGGGGGTGTGTGTGTGTGTGTGTCTGGGGGGGGGTCTGTTCCTCTCAGCCGTGGAGAACATTTAGTCTCAGTTTTCACCCTCCTGAGGCGAAGCGCGGTGTTTGAGGAGCCCGCGTCCTGCAGCCAGCGGTGACGCGAAGACCCCGAACATGTCCAGGGGGGGGGCGCTCACGGTTCTGGGGGGGGGCTCAGGGCTCTGGGGGGGGCTCAGGGCTCTGACGACAAAGCTACGTCTGTCAGGAGCATCGTGAAGGAAGACCTTCAGAGGATGAATATTTATAGACGTTTACCAGACGGGGGGGGGGGAGGGGGGGGCAGGTGGAGGTGGGGGGGGGCAGGTGGAGGTGGGGGGGGGGCAGGTGGAGGTGGGGGGGGGCAGGAGAGCGCAGCATTTATAGACGCACCAACGCTGTTTGTTCAGCCCAAAGGTGGAGCGCGGAGGTGGAGCATCAAGTATTCATGCCACGTCTTCCTGTCGGGAGGCAGGTTTTTATGTATAATGCAGACCTGCGGGGGGGGGGGTCTTCACACTCTGCGGGGGGCTCTAATTGAGGTCAGGAGCTTTTCTCTTAAACCCTTTTCAGCCCGTTTGTCTGGCTCGCCCCCCCCACCCGAGCTCTGCGCTGAAATTAAATATTATATTTATCGTTCCTCAGACCTCTTGTCACACTGCTGGGGGGGGACCGTGGGGGACTCTAAATGAGGGGGGGCCGGGGGGGGCTCTAAATGAGGAGGGAGGGGGCTGGAATTCATATGAGAGTCCAATTTCCATCTCATCAGAGGAGAACAGGAGTCGGTGGACGATGTGTTGGGTTACAGGAGGGGGGAGGGCCTTTTCTGAGGGGGGGGGTGGGGGGGGGGCGTTATCACGCTACCCTCACGTGCAAAAACACATCAGAGCGGCACTCAAGCAGCACCATCAGCGCCGGCTTCACTCCCTTACGTGAACGCGCGGTGGAGGAGGGGCTGCGTCTACCTTGAAGGTGCCTTCACCCCCACCCCTCCCCCCCCCTCGTCAGAGACCCTCGACCTGCTGTTGCGGCGAAGGAGAACGTCGTCTAATCAGGAGGGGGGGGGGCGAGGCTTCCAGAGGAGAACACGTCTATCTTTCAGTAGATAGAAATATAACAGATAGATCCTCGCTGTCTCTGAGCGTTTGGTGTCCAGGACCTCCTCCGGGTTTGGAGCACGAACACCCGCTACAGGCGAGCGTGCAGGGATCCGCGGTTTTATCGCCCGCGCGGGAGGAAGCGAGCGAGCGAGCGGAGGGCGAGCCAAAAGAAAGAACAGGCAAACACAGAAGAAGCTGGCGTCACGCGAACAGGACGGAAGCAGCTCCTCTGAGAGGACCGCGCCTCTTGAGGAGAGGCTGACGAAGCAAAGTGGGAACAGGTGTTCCTCAGGGCCCCGGCTTGACCTGAGGAGGGGGCGGGGTTACGAGAGGACACACCTGGGGAGGGGGCGGGGTTACGAGAGGGCACACCTGAAGAAGGGGGTGGGGTTACGAGAGAGCAGACCTGAGGAGGGGGGCGGGGTTACGAGGGCACACCTGGGGAGGGGGCAGGGTGACGAGAGGACACACCTCGGGAGGGGGCGGGGTTACGAGAGGACACGCCTGGGGAGGGGGCGGGGTAACGAGAGGGCACGCCTGGGGAGGGGGGCGGGGTTACGAGAGGGCAGAACCACGGCTGCTCTTGTCCTTTTCCTCGTCCCATTTCGTGAATCCTGGATGAGCCAGACCTCAGAGGTCGAGCACGCCAACACAAGACCTTCCTCCTGCGGCGCTCATCGTCTCTGACGCGAAGGGTTAAAAGCCCCGCCCCCTCCCCCCCTCCAGGGGGGCCGTGAATGGCGCCACCGACCCTTTTGTCCCTTTGACGCGCCTCTTTGTCGACGACTTGAGCGTTCCGTGACCCATCGTTTAATTCGCCTCACCACCATGCTGACGGAGGAGGAGGAGGGAGGAGGAGGGGGGGGGGCGAGGTAAACATCTGGCGCCGCCGACAGGAGCCGCCGGAGCGTGGCGGCGCTCCACCAACTTGTCTCGACTAAATAACGTGATCCCCCCCACACGCACCGATCAAGCCCCTACGTAACGTTAAACCCCCCCTGAACCTGCAGCCAGAGGGGGGGGAAGGGGGGGGGGCCGACACGGCCGACCCACCTCGCGACGGAAAACGAAGGCCGTCGGCGTGGCTTTGATGTCCCTTTGAAAGGTCCGGCGGCAGCGTGAAGGACACAGCGCACGCGTGTTTGCAGCCCTTTTCGCTTTTATTGAGGTGACCTTGACAGCAGCACGTCGTACACATCGAGCCCCGCCCGGAAGAGGGGGGGCGGAGCTCGCCCGAGGGGGGGGGGGCGGAAACACCAGACGATAACAAATTCTATGAAATCACTTTATTCTCAGAGTGCGCCGTGATTCCATTTTTTTTTTTTGGCAGTAAACTTACAGACTGAAATCTGTCTAGTAGCATGCAAGCGAGGCTCACGGGCGAGACTTTTGAAACACAGAGAGGACACAGAGCGACTTTTATCTTTTTTTTTTTTTTAAAACCACCAGCCTGGCCTACGTCACACACACACACACACACACACACACACACACGCCATAAGCATGCACACAGTTCGCCAACAAATAGGGAAAGAGAGAGAGAGAGAGAGAGAGAATGGGGGGAGAAGGGTGAGAAGATTTTCAGGGTACGAAAATCAACGCGCACGAAGGGTTTTCTCTAAAAAATAATACAAAATAAAAAATAAAAAAAGACCCACCAGAGGACAGAAACGGGACTACACACACAGGAAAGAAAAGGAGGAATACTGCACGAGAGGAAGCGTCTTCCCAGACGGCGAGAGACGAGGAGAGAGAGAGAGAGAGAGAGAGAGGGGGGGGCATCAGACAGTTACATTCAAGTCACATCGAAGGAGCGTCTTCATGGAATATTTTCCAGGCAGTTTTATTTCGTGGTGACGGCAGCGGGGGCGGGGGCGAGCTCCGTCGCTTACCGGACGGCTGGGTATTGATTACGCATGACTTGGGCGGTCGGGGTGGCGGCGGTCTATAAGCCATTTGGAGCGCGATCGATTGGCGTTTGCAGGAGGGTCGATGGGCTCGTGACGGCGGCGGCGGTGGCGGGGGTGGGGGGCGGATGGGGGCGGCGCGGCGTGGCCACGCCCCGCCGAGGCGCTTCGTTTCTGGGGGAGGGGGGGGGCAGTGAGTTCAGCCTTCGGGAACGCTCCCGGAGAGGAAGGCGAGGGAATAAAGGGGGCGGGGCCCAAACTGAAGGACTGAAAGGCTAACCAAACCCGAATGAACGCCCCCGTCCAGGTGGCGTCGGCGCTGTTTCTTTGGTTTGGTCGTACGCCTGCTTTCACCGGGGACGTGGCGAGGTGGGGGGGTCAGGGGTCGGGGGTCGGAGGTCGGAGGCCCGCGGGCGCGACGGGGGTCACAGTAAATACTCTCTAGATCGCGACGGCAGCACGCTGACCACGAAGCGGCGTAGACGAGGAGCGCGCTCCTCGTCTACGCCGCCGGGAATGCACGAAGATCAGAGTTCGGGCTCGCCCGACGCGAACGCGAGGTGTAACTTTTGGGGGGGACGCCTACGGCTGCTTCTCACGCCTACGCCACGGGGGCGTCGATGCGCTCCCCTGTAAACTTCACATTTATCTAGCTGGGTTAACGCCGACATTTAACGGCTCTTCGGGCTAAACGTCGGCGCCCTGTGCTCAACTTCAGTGGAATGTTCGGAATATCTGGAATGTTTTCGTGTGGCGGCGGATCTCGGAGGAAACAAAGACGATAATGTTTACGTTATCCCCCTAAACAGGCTTACGCGGGCCTTTGTCAGGCGATTAAGTCGCCGAAAAAAAAGAAAACCTACAGTCGGAATTTGGGTTTGCGATTTTTTTTTTTTTTTTTTAAAAACACCGAACATGCGTTTCACAAACACTTTTGACGACACGGAACAAATCCTCCCACCTTCCCCCTCTTCTCTTGTTGTGGTTTAAATCAAATATGTCTGAGTCACAACCACCACAACGACCTCTTAAACATCGACTAACACATTCAAGAGGCTGAACAAACAACAGTGAAGATTGTCTGTTATTGCTGATTCGGGACTTTTCTTTTCTTTCTTTATTTTTTCCCCTCGTTCCCATCGGTTCGACCAAACGGACACAGGACAGCTTCGTTCCCAACGGTATATTGCACTATTGTCACTGTCTGCTCACGGTAGGCGCGTCCACAACGCCGTTGTGTTCGCGCGTGAGTTTAGGCTTCTCTAAATTTTGTAGAAAAGGTTGGACGGAAACACAGTCGGGTCGGAACCTAAGACGGCTTTTGGGGTGGGGGGCGGACAAGAGCGGGAGTAGAGGGGGAGTTCATCAGAAGGGTCTGGATGAAGACAAACTCTGTAAATAATCCAGATTTTGCTGGACGTGGAGATCGTTTCAGACTAAAAGACGGCGCTCGGGATAAATAAATTAGATAAATAAATAAATAAATACCAGTTATTGCCTGGAATATCGCTCTCTTACCCTGACCCTAACCTCGCTCCTCAAACACACTATTCGGTTTAGCTCCAGGGAAGTCCCTCGACTCGTTTAGACGGTTAGGGAGGCGCGCGCCCTCGAAAAAAAAAAAAACGCACAACGAAACACAACACAACGGAAAGGATCTCGTGTGATTCGGATAATTTCTTTAACGTTAAAAATATGGCTTATACTCTGCTGCGCCTCCGTGCGTGTCACATCTCGTAGCATTTGCGTTGAGTCGGAGGTTATTTACAAACCGAGGGGGGCGGAAGATGGGCGATGTCAGTCGTGGCGCGCTCTACGGGCTCCACGTCTGGGCCAGAGGTTCCCCTTGAAGTAAACAAGGGGGGGCGTTTTACGTCAAGGGGCGAACTGGTGGCGGTGGAGGGTGGAGGTGGGCTAACTGAAGAGGGATGGTGTTCTGGACCGGACCAACACCGCGCTCGCCTGCACCCCGGACCCGGTTTACTTCTTGTTGAATATGTCCATGATGGGGGTGGGGATGAACTTCATGACCGTGTCCACGATGCTCTCCTCCTCCTCCTCGTCGCCGCAGCCGGTGGGCACCGCCTTCTTGGGGCGGGTGAGGCTGCCCTCGGAGGCTTGCTCCATGGCCGCCGCCGCCTCCGCCTCCTTCTCCTCCTTCTTCTTGATGCCGTACTGCAAGCAAAGACACGGGCGAGGGTTAGCGCGGCCCCGCCCCAGCGCGGCCCGGAGGGGGGCCTGCGGCCCCGCGCCCCTGCTCCGACGCCGCCCTCCTCTTACTCGCGTCTCCGCTTTAACTAAATCGATGCGCGTGGGAGCGGCGGCGGGGCGGCGAGGGGTCAATAGACTGAGCGGCGGTTGATCCTGAGGCAGAGATGTGGAAAGTGAGCCCGACCCCCCCCCCCTTTAGCGCTGCTCTCCGGGGGCGTACGCTGATGCGGTTCAGCCCCGATAAACACCTCCGAGGAAGACTACCGGTGCGGGCAGGACCGTTGGCGTTGGTGGTCAAACAACACCAACGGAGGCTCTTCGGGGGGCGGGGGGGGGCGGGGCTTTCAGCCTGGGACCGACGCAGCGAGGGCAAAACGCAGACGTTGAGATAAGGCTTAATTGAGTTACTTTGCCGCACCCAGCAGAGAGATTACGTCTTTTGCTCGCGCTGCTCTTCGTCCTCACGATGTTTATGGCTCCAATAAGCGAAACCCGGTGAAGCCGGGTCCCGCGGCATCGATTCTTCCGTCCGGTAAACTGCAGCCGAGGCGGGGCGGGGGTGGTGGTGGGGGGGGGGTGGTGGTAATTTAAGGCACCGTGCAGCCGCGCAATCGTGACTCTCAAACGCCGACATCAGCTCAGAGCCCCCCCCCCACCCCCACCCCCCGGAAACCCTCCTTCCGCTGTGGCGTTTTCCCTTCTGCCTCCCCGCCGTGGCCCCCCCCCGTCTCCGCTCCCTCTTCCTCCTCCACGGCAACAAAGGCCGATGTCAGCCAGAGAGGAGACGGTCGCACTTAGTCACCCTTCTCACCCCGCTGCAGTAAAACACCTTCCAAAAATATCCCGTCACGTCGCGCGTGGAACCGCGGGCAGCTGCTCTCTGAGCGTCCGGCTTCAACGGGAAACCTGCGGCATCAAAGGAATCTTCCCGCCCAAAGCTGCAGCATCAGCGATGGAGAATTCATTACAACGGAATTTATTAAAGACCAGAGAGTCTTAATGAGCTGGGAGAAAAGGGACGGTTGAGCTGAGAAGACCCTTCTGGAGCTCAGACTTCGTGTCCAGGCGCTGATCAGATTACGAATAAACGCGGGCGTCATGGCGCCGGCGCCACGCCCGCGCCACGCCCACATCTGTGCAAAGTGAGTTAGGGCCTCGTCTCTGCTGCCTGGACCCACCGACTCCATCCCAGCCCCTCCCTTGATGACGCGCCCGATCTGATCAGCGTCACCGCGGAGACCGACGCCCGCCCCGCCCGCAACCCCCGTCCGGGGCCTCGGCGGTGCTCCGTCCTCGCCGCTCTCGCGTTTGGATGGATCTCCCAGACCCCCCCCCAGCACACAGGACCCCCCCAGCTGAAGGTTTATTAAAAAAACAAGCCGTATGATGTGTTATCGGGGCCTTAGCGATAGCTGTGCAGCACAACAGCCCCGTCTCCGGGGAGCAACCTCGGGAGTCAGCATTCTTGCAAACAACATTTATTATCTTGTTAGCTTTGCTGGCCATATTGAGTTTTTCCATTACCTTATCTCTGATGCCCTGCCGGATGTTTTCTCGCTCTGCCTCCATTCTTGCATATTTGGCCTTCCTCTCCTCCTCCTGTTGCCTCAGAGCTTCTTGCCTTTCTTCCTCTTTCTTCTGAGCGTCTGGATCCTTCTCCTCCTCCCCGCCCAGCATCTTGCCCATGTCCTTGGTGGCCCCTGTTAGTGGAGGACGCGACAGAGAGGGGGGGAAAAAAAAAAACTATTTCAACAAATTCCCAACCGCGTAAGCCACCTTGCTGGCTTTTGCTGAACAAAGACAATAGTCTTTGATGTCAGACAAAACAAAAGGCTTTGATGTCAGACAAAACAAAGGCATGAATGAAGAGAGCGGGGACAGAAATGTAAATTATTCACAACTCTCTCCTCTGCCTTCTGACTCATTCCTCAGCCTTTTGTCTTCGGCTGGAATGAGAAAAGTGACCCGGAGGCTTCGGGAGTCGCTGGGACGCGGATACGGAAGGCCCGCGCCTCCCGCCCGACCTCAGCAGATGGAGCCACTCCACGCCACGCCACGCCAGACAGGTATTAACGTCCTCCCTCAACGCTGGAGGTCTGAATTTTGTTCCAAATTAGCACACCTGTAATTTCCAGGAGGCTCAACATCTGCCTCAGAGAACATCTGCTGGGGCCACACCCCCCCACAAACCCAGTTTAATCCCCCCGCAGCTCGTGTTGCGTCTTAAGGCGCCACAGGTGACGCCAAACAGATCAAAGCGGAGGCGCGCTTTGAAGGGGTGCGATTCCGGAAGCCCGGAGAGGCGGGCGGCGGGACTTTTGAGGTCTTCCAGAAAGCGAGTGGTTTCGAGGTGTTTGACCTTTCACGATAGAGACGTGGGGGGGGCGGGGGCGATGTGCGGAGGCCGTCGGTGCTCAGACGTCCGTCGGGCCCTCCTCCACGCCGCCGCGTCGCCCTTCGTGGGAGACGTTCCCGTTCGGCGCGACGCCTCATCGTCAGCGACGATCTCGGGAGCGGATTAAACCCCGAAGAGCCTCGTTCGCAGGCTTTTTTAGTCCCTCGAAGACGACCGCCAGCGCGTTGTGGGGTTCCCTAACGAGTCGTGCGCGTTCGTTAGGATTTACCGAAACAAATGAGGCGACACGTGCCTCCTTTTTTTTTTAGGCGACTCGAGCGCGGGCCCCCGGAGGTCGCTCCCCTCGCCGCCCCGGGAAAGTATTCCGCTTTAATGAGAGCGCCGATCCGAAGGCCCGATCTCGCTCTCTGCTCCGACACGCCCGCCGGTGCTCGCCGCTCGGAGCCTCCCCGCGCCATCCGCTCAAAGGCGGCGCCATCTGCCTCGGACGCGGGCGTCGCGAGACGGCGCTTGACCTTGAGGTTCCTGGCTGCCATCCGGACTCGCTGACGCGCCGACGGAGCGGGGCGAGCCTCGGCCCTTCGCCGGGGCGGGCGCTAATTACCAAAACAGACACGGCGGTACGGCCGCTTCTCCCCTCCCGCCGTTGTGTTGACATGCTCAGAAGATCAAAGCCAACGGGGGCTTTCATCCTACAGGGACTCCTCGTGTTCATGTCTGGCAGTCAGGAAATTAATTCATCAGAATTAAATTAATATTCTTCCACTAAACAGAGTCTGACCCGAGTCAAACGTTGGACATATTCGTACTTAGCGGTCCCCTCGACGTCAGCTTGACCCTAAACCGACCGTCATCGCCTCTTTACCGACTGAAGCCGCGCTCTATTTTTACGATTTATAAATAATTTAGCAACGCTCGCGTACCTGCTGGGAATGAGTAATGAGGAGAGTCTCTGCGTAAGCCCCGTTTTTGCCTACAGCTCTGGAATATCTTCATCTCAGCTGAAATCTCCCAGTCTGGATGAAAATGAAAGGAGGGGGAGGAACCAGCACCCAAAGGTGTCGGCGGAGGTTTGAGGTGGATTTGAGGCTGCTAATTAAGCTCAAACAGTGTTTGTCTTTGTTCTCCAGCGCAGATTTGAGTCTGTGATTTACCACGTGTTCTGCTTGTGCTAATAAAGCAGATTTTTTTTTGCACCTTGCACCAAAGAATTTTAAAATCCTTTTGTTTGTTTCACCCCGGGCTAAAAAAAAAAAAAAAAAAAAAAGCTGCTGCGGAGTTTCTGTGGGAGGTTTGAGAACGGAACAGAACCGATTCAGCTCGACTTTGGACCACGAACTGGACGCTTGTGTTAACCTTGAGGGTCTTGAGATGTCTGAGCTCAAAGGTCGAACCAGACTTTGCGTCTTCGGTGGATCAGGACCCGTTTTAACGCTTCTCAACGCTCAGCGCGCTTTTTCGTTTTCGCCGCGCTGAACTCGTGTTTTGGCTCCGCCGCCGGTTTTCCCTTTCCGCCGCGCGGCCGACGCCAGTTCGCCTTCTCCCCAACCTCCGCGCGTCTAATCTCCTAATTAGCTCGTCTGATTGTGACAAAGTCGGCGACGGCGGCGGCGGCGGCTCCCGACAGTTTCGGCGTGGCGAAGCGTCGCCAGCTGTGGCGTGTGACAACGTTGAGAGAGGAGGAGGAAACCAGGAAGGATGAGCTCCAGAGGGAGGCCCGAGAGCTCGGAAAACTCTGAGATTTGGAAGATTACTTCAGGTACTTCATTAGGAAGCGGAGCCGTTTACTCGTCCCCGGCAGCAACGATGGAATTACGGAAGGCTTCTGAACAACGTTCACGACAAACCTTCGCCCTCTTCCCTTCACACCTTCGGCTTTTCGCAGGTTTGATCAGGCTTCTGCGAACGATCCAGGATATTAAGATCTCAGGGATCTCAGGGAACGTGAGAGGGGGAGACAAAATGTTGGCGTCCAATTCCCCGCCTGCGTTCGGGATGTTTTATCATCCGAATGTGCAGAAGCAGAATCAGATGTGTGCTGGTCAGCAGCGTGTGTGTGTGTGTGTGTGTGTGTGTGTGTGTGTGTGCGGTTCCTACAAAAGGATTGGATGAAACCACAGGAGAGAGAGTCCCCGTGGAGCCCAAGGGCACGGAGGAGAAGGACGCGGAGAGAAAAGCCAAAAAGTAGGTTAAATAGAAGACGGGAAGAAAAAAAATAACAAAAGGACAAAAGGGAGGAATCCACTTTAGTATCCCCCACAAGTCCCACCATCATCGAATAATCAGGCACAAAGGCAGAGGGAAACGTCTTTAGGAGGCGAACACGTGAAAACAGGAGCTGAAGAAGACGACGGGAGCGTGACGAAGAGGAGAGGCTTGTTCAACCCTTCTTGGGGCCACGGGCGCCGCTCACGAGCAGTTTGGGGGTTTTTGCCGCTACGCCGGAGAGGGGGAGGATGAGTGAACCCAACGTGACGCAGGCTCGGGTCCCTTTCAGGGCTTGTGTGCTTGTGGCGGTTCCTGAGGAGAGCTCCTGTCGGGGGGGGGGGCGTCGCTGCCCGACAGGCAAAAGGCAGAGCCCGGGGATTCGCCGAGCGACAGCAGTCGCCGTCACGACGTCCGCCGAGATACCTGTCAGAGCTGACGGCTGCAGAGACGTGCTGCTCTGAGCCCCTCCCCCCCTCACCCGCCTCCCCCGCCTCCCCCGCATGCCTCAGTAGACCTGGGGAGCAGCAGGGAGATGGAGGACATCAGTCCTGCCCTTCATCGGCCATTATCACCGAGCCCAGCCCCGCCCACGACCACGGACACATTTATCACCTCTGAGGCCGGAGCCAATGACGAAGGGACAACACACACACACACACACACACACACACGCACACACACACGCACAGAGCAGTTCAATTTAGAAAACATCCCAAGAACTGCATTGTAATGATGATGATGATGAAGATGATGGTGATGATGATGGTGATGAAGATGATGATGATGATGATGATGGTGATGATGATGATGAAGATGATGGTGATGATGATGGTGATGAAGATGATGATGATGATGATGATGGTGATGATGATGGTGATGATGATGGTGATGATGATGATGATGGTGATGATGATGATGATGATGATGATGGTGATGATGATGATGGTGATGATGATGGTGGTGATGGTGATGATGATGGCGATGATGATGGTGATGATGGTGATGATGATGGTGATGATGGTGATGATGATGATGGTGATGATGATGGTGATGATGGTGATGATGATGATGATGATGATGATGGTGATGATGATGATGGTGATGATGATGATGATGATGATGGTGATGGTGGTTATGATGGTGATGATGATGGTGATGATGATGGTGATGATGATGATGATGATGATGATGATGATGGTGATGATGATGATGGTGATGATGATGGTGGTGATGGTGATGATGATGGCGATGATGATGGTGATGATGGTGATGATGATGGTGATGATGGTGATGATGATGATGGTGATGATGATGGTGATGATGGTGATGATGATGGCGATGATGATGGTGATGATGGTGATGATGATGATGGTGATGATGATGGTGATGATGATGGTGATGGTGATGATGATGGTGATGATGATGATGGTGGTGATGATGATGATGATGATGAAGGTGATGGTGATGATGAAGACGATGAAGATGATGAAGATGATCTCATTAACTACACATGTAACTACATCACTCAGATGATAACTAGAGATGATCACTAGTTTTAATGGGAACGACTTTTCCTTCGTTTCCACTGATTCAGGGAATCTGGCCTAGTTGCAGTCATCCTGGGAACCCTCGTGACTGCTCTACCTCCACATCAACCAATACCACCACTGCACGTCCAACTGGGAACGCCGTCTCTGGGAACACCATCTCTGGGAACGCCGCTCGGTTTCCCTTTGAGCCGCTTGAGCCTCTCGCATGATTTAATATCTCTTTAGATGCTTGTTGGAGCTGCTGTAACGGGGAACTTCCCCCCGCTGTGGGATCAATAGAGGATCTTATCTTAACCGAGCGTCTGATGGGATTTCCCTGCTAACAGGTTGACGAGGGAAGGAAAGTTGTTTTTGTGTTTTCCCATTGAATCAATAACGTATGTGAGGCGGGTTAATATCAGCCAGGGCTGCTTCCCCGTGTCTTCCACTGATATAATTGCCCGTGTTTGTTTTTTCATGAAGGAGCCCCCCTTAAGTGACATCGTGCCTACGAGCTGAACCCTCTGTTCCGCTCGTCTGTGAAGAGGCCCGGAATAACGTTCCCATCCCGTTAAACTTTATTACCCAGTTTTAAAGCCAAAACCAGCGGGGATTTAATCCGGAACGTTCCTTTTCGTGTATTTCGGGAGAGAAGCTCGGGCCCGCCCGTCCTCAGATGTGCTGTAGTTAACAAGGTTAGAAAATTGGAGGAGAGGAAGAAGCCTTAAACGTATTTTTTTTGGGCTAGGGTTTGATCCTGGGGGCTTATAGCTCAGAGAGCGACATCGAGATCACGTACCGTTTTGGCCAGGTGGGAAAGCCAATTAGCTCCTCGGAAAAGCTTCTATTTGACAGATGAAAGAAAGGAGGTAATCAGAGGCTCAGCGCCGCGACGCTGTTTACCGACTGAAATAGCAATTATTTTCATTGTTGAGCCGCTCCCCTTCAGCTCGGGACCCTGGATGGAGGCCCCGCCCCCGTCCTCAGCTCCGGGTCCAGAAGTCCCAGGACGGCGGGTCGTCGGCGCCCCGTCAACCAAAGCAATTACGTCTGGTTCAGATTCGACCGGGACGGAGAGGAAGGGGCTCTGGAGCCGCGTCTGTTTGCGCGGAGGAAGAGGCGCGGTGATTCGTTCACACTTAAAGCGCCGAAATCTTCGCTCCCGTTCCTCCAGACACCTGCTCCGCGACTCCCGACACCTCTGGAAATAAACTGGAGCCAATTAAAGGAGACATTAATTAACACGCCCCCCCCGTCCATGAGCATGAACCCGGGCGGTAAAGAGAGCTCCTCTTCCTGGACGTCGGGGGTCTGTGAGGGTCCCAGAGCCTCCCTCAGCGTTCCGGGCTCTTCCGGCGCGACTCCAGATCCCAGCGCGGCTTCAGCGCGGCGGTATTGCTCTTCATTCCCGCGGCTGAGGGATTCTGACAGGATTTTCATTTCACCCAATTTCCTGATCCACAACCTGAACAAAACAGCAATTCCAGGTCTGGTGGGGGGGCGGTTTCATCTGTCGCCCGCGTCTACGGGCGGAATACCGCGCCTCCGCCTCCACGGAAACTCGCGGGGACGTTCCTGCCGCGCTAGTCTGAGAAACGGGAACCGCGCGTTGGACTTGGATCCTCTGACGTGTCCGCGCCCTTCTGGAGCGTGACCACCGACACCTGGAGGGGCGGAGCTGGCGTCGGCGCTCCCGATCCCTCAGCCCCGCCTTGCATCCGCTCCATTCTCTCCCTCGACTCCCAGGCCGCCGTTCGGGAGCTCCCAGTAGGCCCTCGGTGCCCGCTAATGGATTCGGAACGGCCGCAGCCCGACAGGTCGCCTGATGGATCCACGGTTTTCCGCACCGCGCATAATCGCCCCCCCAACCCGCCACGGAGGACACGCGCGCACGCACCGAAGGAAATCCGACGTTCCGCCGTTATCCGAAGAATAAACGGCTCCGCCCCCGACGCGGATTTGACCGAAGCTCCTCGAGTGTGTTACATATGAAAATGTGATTCCGGCTGATCCCCCCGAGCGGGAGCGGCGGCGCGGAGAGCGACACGCCCGCGTACGCCCACATGACAGATGTGCAGATGTGAGCGCTCGGGAGGAGAAGAAGAAGAAGAAGTGGATTTTCCTTGAAGTGGATATGCGGGCATGGCCGTCTTACCCCGACAACCAACATCAGGCCCCTTAACGAAAACACACGCCCGGCTGTCTGTCAGTCAGACACACACACACACACACACACACACACACACACACACACACACACACACACACCCATCAAGGGCAGACGTTTCCTTCACAACCATCTGCAATGCAGCAACTGGCTGCTTGAACAAAGAGGACGTTGGTTTAGATCTACGAGCTGGGCCGAGCACGTCCAGGGCTCATCGGCCCATCTGGAACACACACACACACGCACACACACACACACACACACACACACACACCGTTGTTTTGTGGTGTCAATCAGAGCCCGAGCAGCCTTTTCTTTTGTGTCTCTGAGCCCCTGAGCAGCAGTATGAGGAGGGGAGGAGCCGCGCTCACGTGTCCGGCCGTGATCGTGACCTCTGCCCTCTTAACGTGTTCGCCGCGCGACAAGCGAAGCCTCGTCCGGCGGGAGCTCTGTCAGGTGCACGTTTTAGTATTCCTGAGGTTCGGCGTGGGCACAACCTCCCGCCCATACGTCCAATCTGTGAAGCTCTTCAAAAAAAAAGTCTGAGGGGCGAGCGAGGAATTGAGGTCACCGCCGGATGCTCCGAGTCTTTAGCGACGAGACTCTCCCGGCTGCCTCTCCTCTCCGAGTTTCAGGAAATTTAATCCCCATGTGAGAGCAGAGCGAGAAAGAGAAACGGAGGTGTGAATAAGGAGCCCGAACGACAGAGAGAATAAAATTGGAAAGCAGCGGACTGGGAGGAAGAGTCAGATGTCAGCAGAAGTGTGATCTGCCCTTTACACAGGCCGACTTATTTATGTGCTGCTTCATGTAGAAGAAGAGTGACACGTTAAGGCGGTTTGGGCCTTTTCACAAATGATCTGAAATAAACTGAATAAAACATCTGCTCCCTTCAGATGTTCCTCATCCGCAGCATTCTTCTACATTTAATACTTCCACTGGTAACTTCAGATTGATTGGTGGTGATGAAGATGATGATGATGATGATGATGGTGATGATGATGATGATGATGATGATGATGGTGATGATGATGGTGATGATGATGATGATGGTGATGATGATGATGAAGATGATGGTGATGGTGATGATGATGATGGTGATGATGATGATGATGATGATGATGGTGATGATGATGATGGTGATGATGATGATGATGGTGGTGATGATGATGGAGATGATGATGATGATGATGATGGTGGTGATGAAGATGATGATGATGATGATGGTGATGGTGATTATGGTGATGATGATGATGATGATGATGGTGATGATGATGATGGTGATGATGGTGATGATGGTGATGATGATGATGGTGATGATGGTGATGATGATGATGATGGTGATGATGATGATGATGATGGTGATGATGGTGATGTTGATGATGATGGTGATGGTGATGATGGTGATGATGATGATGATGGTGATGGTGATGAAGATGGTGGTGATGATGATGGAGATGATGATGATGATGGTGGTGATGAAGATGATGATGATGATGATGGTGATGGTGATGATGGTGATGATGATGATGATGATGATGGTGATGATGATGATGATGATGGTGATGATGATGATGATGGTGGTGATGATGGTGGTGATGAAGATGATAATGATGATGATGATGGTGATGATGATGATGATGGTGATGGTGATGATGGTGATGATGATGATGGTAATGATGATGGTGATGATGATGGTGATGGTGATGGTGGTGATGATGATGGTGATGATGGTGATGGTGATGATGATGGTGATGGTGATGATGGTGATGATGATGATGATGGTGATGGTGATGAAGATGGTGGTGATGATGATGGAGATGATGATGATGATGGTGGTGATGAAGATGATGATGATGATGATGGTGATGGTGATGATGGTGATGATGATGATGGTGATGATGATGGTGATGATGATGGTGATGATGGTGATGATGATGATGATGATGATGGTGATGATGGTGATGGTGGTGATGGTGATGGTGATGATGATGATGATGGTGATGATGATGATGGTGATGATGGTGATGATGATGGTGATGATGATGATGATGGTGATGGTGGTGATGATGATGATGATGGTGATGATGGTGATGATGATGATGATGGAGATGATGATGATGTCATTGGGAGATCAGCCCCACGGAGAGCACCAACACCCAGAGGCACTTCCAACGGGACAGGACGATCATCCAGCAGTAGTTAATGTCATAACACGGCCTCTCCTCGACGGAGATGTGAGATACTGGCTGAGACTTCAACGCGCTGTGATGCCACATTAATTAAGACAACATCTCAACTTGGACTAACGAGCCCCGGCTAACGAGCGAACAGGCAGACACTGTGTTAAAAGGCCACATTAATCAAACATGTGGTTTGATGCGCTTAAGGGGCCGTCGTCATCCTTCTGTACTCCTAACTTCTGGTTAGGCGTCTTCCATCTCCGACGCTCTCGGAGCAGCGCTGGCGCTAACCGAGTTTGTTTAACTCTTTGGAGGCAGCGAAGGTGTAATTTGCAGAAACTCAATCACCTGTCTGCAGCTGTTGTTTTCCACATCAGAATTCCACCAATAAGGATTCTATTTCTGGAACCCTCTTGCGTAAGTGTCCACGTGTGTCTTGTCTGACCTCCCAATCGCAGATGAACAGAATAGATCTCTGCTTATTACTTCTGCTCCCCTGATTAATTACACAAAATATACCTCATCACGTCGGAAGTTTGAGCCTTGAAAACGGATTTTAAAGCGATACAGCAGATAAAAGCGCCGCTGAAGTTTCCAGGGAGGCTGTCGACGTAAGGTCAGCGAGGACGCTCTGAGGTATTATTAGTGAGAGAACAAAGATAGATGTACTCTGAAACTCCTCCAGGGGAGAATGATTAATGCTGCTTCATCATTATCTCACCCCATCATTGTGAAAGCCAGAGGTTCAGCGCGTGAAGCTGTAGATCGTGTGAGTATTTCAGTAAATCAGCATCCTCCGCTCACACAGGTTCCTCTGGATTACAGTTGCAGGTTCTTAAACAAGAATAAGTAGAGTGTTAAAGGAGAATTACGTGAAACCTCTGTCCTTTTTGTCCTGGACAGCAACGTGACCGGGCAGCACCTTCGGCCTCCGTGCCGTCGTTGCTGGAGACTCCAGGAGAAACCTCCGCAGAGACGACTTCAGACCCAGACCTGCGAGCTGAGAGGAGGCGGCCCGGCCCGGCGCTGCAGGGGCAGCAGCTGCTTGCGCATCATACCAACGCGCTGCACGTTAATGCGTTTGACGGGAGCAGCTCACTTGGAAAATTAACCTTTGCACCTCGGGGGGGGGGCTGATGCTGGTCGTGGAGGACGTGTTTAGATTAACCGGGTGATGATAGCGGTCCGTGCAGCTCCTCGGGTTTGTAAGACATCTCCTCGGCTGCTCCGAAGAGGTGATTTTTAATTTTGTGTAATAAAACATGACTTTTTTCAGCAAAGTTCCTGCGCTAAAAAGGTTTAAGGCTCAGTACCTCCTGATCTGATTAGGAACACAATTTACCATAATTTCCATTTTAATGAGAAAAGGGCTCCAGTAAATAGTATAATTGGTTCACTTAAAGTCCAAAGGGAGACGGTAATCAGACTCTCATCAGAGGAATAAACGAAGAGTTTTAGTGTCAAACCATCGGCACTGCCTCACAAGACACAGATACTGAGGCCTTCCTCATCAGCATAATTTATGTTACACACAAACGACCACAGATAGCTGTTGATACTGTTAGTACTGTTGATACTGTTAGTACTGGTTGGTATTGTTAGTACTGTTGGTACTGTTGATACTGTTAGTACTGGTTGGTACTGTTGATACTGTTGGTACTGTTGGTACTGTTGACACTGTTGGTACTGTTGGTACTGTTAGTACTGTTGATACTGTTGGTACTGTTGGTACTGTTAGAACTGTTGATACTGTTAGTACTGTTAGTACTGTTGGTACTGTTGATACTGTTAGTACTGTTGGTTGTACTTTTACTGTTGAACTGTTGATACTGTTAGTACTGTTGGTACTGTTGGTACTGTTGGTACTGTTGGTACTGTTGGTACTGTTAGTACTGTTAATACTGTTAGTACTGTTGATACTGTTGGTACTGTTGGTACTGTTGGTACTGTTGATACTGTTGGTACTGTTGATACTGTTGGTACTGTTGGTACTGTTGGTACTGTTGGTACTGTTGATACTGTTGATACTGTTGGTACTGTTGATACTGTTGATACTGTTGGTACTGTTGATACTGTTAGTACTGTTGGTACTGTTGATACTGTTGGTACTGTTAGTACTGTTAGTACTGTAGGTACTGTTGGTCCTGTTGGTACTGTTGATACTGTTGGTACTGTTAGTACTGTTGGTACTGTTGATACTGTTAGTACTGTTGGTATTGTTGATACTGTTGGTACTGTTAGTACTGTTGATACTGTTAGTACTGTTGATACTGTTAGTACTGTTGGTACTGTTGATACTGTTGATACTGGAAAAGATGACGGGGGCCTTCAAACGTGGCGTTTGGGCGAGCGTCTCCCGTCGCTCCGACAGTCAAACCGACTCAACAGCCAAAGTCCCGCCAACCTCCCCGCTCCGATCTAAGCGTCGGGAGCAGCTGCTTCCGCTTCACCGGTCTCTTTCTAAGAGGCCAATCAGCCGGATCCTCCTCTCATCATCAACGGCGAGCGGCTGTGGCATCAGCACGCCATCCCCGCCGCATCAGTAATTAGCCCGTCGCTTAAAGCTCGTCGCCGGGCCTTCGCGGCCTCATCGGCGAGGGACGGGAAACCGCACCCCGCCCCCCCCCCACTCAAACTGGAATTAAAATGAAAACAAAGACGTCCGCTTAAAGACACCCTACATGAGTTAACGTCGCGCTTCATTACAGATTACATTTTTCACGTCACCGCGGCGAGGGACCCAAAGCTAAAGACGTGGCGGCGTTGCCAAGTGGGGGGGGTCATGTGGAACTGATTGCTGGCACTGCGGTTGTCACCGCCGGCTCCTCTGGTCACCCCGCTTCTGTTTCCCGCTCTAATTCGCCGAAGCCGAGGCGCCACCGGAATGTCTGGTGTCAGATGACTCGGAGCGGCGTCCCTCAGATCGGCTCTGACAGCTTCCCGTTGGTTTAACGCCTCTCTGAAGGACGAGGGGACGAGAACTCGGCCTCCGAATCCGCGTTCTTGGAGCCCGCCGCTCACGCCAGCTGTCAGAGTCCGACTTCCATCACCGGAGCTGTCGCCTCCATCAATATCATCTCCTGAAGTCACTCAATTATGGGCTTTTATTCTGCTCCTTTGGCCCGTGGGACACGCGTCTTTGCAGCGCCGCAGATGTGAAGCGAGCAGATAGCTGCGCTCTATTCACTGGGAAGACAAAACCCTGCATTGATGTCTGCACTGTGCACCGCCCTGATAACACAACTGCCAATTCGCTCTCATAACAACTCCAGAAAGGCCAATTGTCCCGGTTTTTTCACGATCCTCGGGCTGATATTGATTCGGCGAGGTGATATGACTTTGGTGCAGCGGATAGAAACGTTACTGTACGTGAGGAGCTGCAGCCTGGACGGCTTCGGGAGGACTGACCTTTGCAGGAAGGGACGCGTCCTCCCTCATCTGGTATTCATAAAAACATTGTTTCTGCTGCGTCCTCTGTCGGGGGAGCCGGCTGGTGGTGCATGTGTGACAGGAGGCCGTGCTGCTCGCCCTCAGTCGTGACCCGTTCACCATGACTGCATAAATTAGCGGAATGCATGCTTGGTTTGGCAAAAAGCAGCTCCACCCCGCGCCATCTGCACCGACGTGCAACCCGCTGTTCGGCGTTGGAACGCAGCTTCACAGGGCTGCACAAGAGCACAAACACCATCAAACACCATCAGCTGCTTCTGTTTCCTGTCAAAGAAATGCTCTTTGATGGCCTCGGCCGCGACTTCTGGACATCCTAAGCAGATTTGATCAAAGCAACGTGCGCGCGGACCTCTGACTCTGAGCAAAACATGGTAATTTCATTCAAAACTGAGGGAAATTGTGGATTAAACAAATACGCTTAGCCTCTGGAAAGCAGAGCTCGGCCTCTTTGTTCTTATTTCAGACGTCCCACTGTGTGATAAAATGCCGCCAGGTCAGGTGAGTCACACCAGAATGTTAATGTGGATGCTCTTCAGTGAGTCATCACTTAACTTGAGCAGCTTCTTCTCCTTCAACCCCTCATCACTGTTGACACGGTTGTTGTTCCACCTGCTGTGCTCTTCCTGCTTCCTGCACACCGATTCCATGGAAGCCGCCTCATCCCGTCCAAGCCCGTTTTGGGCTTTTATCAGTTTGTTCTTGTCTCCATACTCTCTGACAAGCATCAGTGATCCATTTTAAGCAGGCATTATTCTTCATCACTACAGCCTATTAAGAAATTTGGAGAATTTTGGTGTCTTGAGAAGAATGCAGACCTAAACAATTGAAACTATGACGCGTTCTAATCCAATAACAATGAAAGGAACTGGTTTCCGGGGTGATTGCCTTTGCTTTTTGTGTGTGGAAAGCCCCAGGAAGCTTCATAAAGCTTTTTAGCAGTCAGCAGAAGTTCACACTCCCACACACAGCAGCCTGGCAGCATTTTCTCGAACACCCACACCTCCGCTCTCCTGCCTCTACCTTCAGAAAGTTTCAGAGCGAGGAGAGAAACTGGGGGAGCTCAGAGACCTTCGGCGTTAAAGCTCCTCTGTTCATGCCTGACAGGAAGAAAAGCAGCCAGGTTTCAAAGACCATAACGTACATGACTACCATCCGTTCATACGGTGACAGTCGGTGGAGCACCCTGTCCAACAGATGAGTTCCTCTGAGCTCCAGCACCTCCCTGGTTCCATCTCCTCCCTCTCTCACTGTGTAACACAATTAATGTTAAAACACGACGCCTACTTTTATGCTTCTATCACAGAATTGGAGGAACTGGGGTCAATCTTGGGCTGAAGCCCTTCCCTGCTGATGTTTGCATGTTCTCCTTGAGCCTGGGCTTCTTCTGGGGTTGGAGGGTCTCCCGTGCCACCAGTAAGCCACGCTCTGATGAACGGGTTACCTGTCACGAGCGCCGTTCGCCATGTTCTGCCTCCATGATTGGGAGCAGCGATGATTAACACAAGATGGAGGGACGGATGGATCCCACTCTCTCAGAAGAAGCAGCCCGACCAAATGGAGATGCTGCGGGCAAGATTCGCACGTGGGCGTCCCAGGAGAGTGTGTGCGGCGCTCCAACACACAGTATTGACGCAGCCGAGTCCAGACTGGAGCATATTGTGGGCAGCACATTCAGCCTCTGAAAGCCGAGATCCAGCATGAGCTGACAGCCCGGAGTCAGCACCTGAGCTCAGGTGTCAAACGATGACTCAGCTCCAGGCGGGCAGTCGCCGAAGCTTCAGAAGAACCAGCAGAAAAAGCCCGGGAGGGATTCCACCCTGAAGAGCGATGGAGCTCGGGTCCAACGTGGGCCCTCGTGCGTGGAGCTCACCTCCCCCGACCTGCTGCCATTTGCTTCTGCAGCGCTACCAGGAGACGCTCCCCGGGACAGACGGCGAGTGACGTGCACCTGAACGCGACACAGCCGCCTCCCCGTCGGTCACGTGCCTCGTCCTCCCTGCCTCGTGCAGGGATCACGCCACAGGACGCTTGGCGGGGTGTTGTCTCACGCCCAGCCCAGCAGAGGATAACCGACTGGACATGGAGCCTGACCCGGACACAGAGGAGGACGGGCTTCTGCTACCGGACTCAGGATCTGGAAAGGACCGGTCGGTCTTTAGCGGGGGAGTCCCGATGACGAGGACGGAGGACGAGGGACAGATTTACACCCCGGAGAGTAGACGAGCGCTCTTGAGGGCAGCTTACTGCCAGCTGGAAAAGCCGCAGCGATACTGCGCGAGCAGGTTGAGTTTGAGCTCAGGTTCTCTGCAGAAGCCGATCGATGTCGATGCGCCCCTACGTGTCGGTCCTGGAGGGCAGACGCTCGGCCTCAGAGCGTCCACGGTGCAAGGACGCCTTTGGGCCGGGGGCCAAACCCGATATAAACCATCAATCTGGGGCGCGTCTCATCTCCCCACATCCACAGACTTTAAATCCTCCAGTTGTCGGAAGCCCGTCCAACCGACGGTCACTCATTGCGTGCCAAGGTGTCATACGGACGAGGGCGGACGTTCTGGACGGCCGTCAGGAAGGTGCGGTGAAGGTCAGCTGCTGCTTTTTGCTCTTGCCAGAGAATTACAGATTGTTCTTGCCGTGTGGAGCCGCCCAGCATGTCCTGCCCGGAGCCAAGTGGAAGATTAGTGGTCATCTGAGAACAAGGACGTCACAGCGGTTATTTTTAGCCGACCGTGGTTCCTTTGGAAGAACGTGCATTTTCAGAAAAAAAAGTGTGGGCCAACAAAGTTTGGAGATGGAGATGAGAAGGTGTGCTGGCCCGGTCGGTTGGTATCAGCTCCAGGTTCAGGAGCATCCCCTGGGTTACAGCCAGGTAAACCTTGACCAGGACGGTCAGAACTGCCCGCAAAATTGTTTGGAACCTTCCGGATGTGGACACGGCGTGGACTGCCCGCCCACACCGAAGGGAGACCAGCGCCATCATTACCCTCCCGGGGCTTCGTCCCTCCACGTCCCCTGGTGGCCGAGATGATTTCTTTTTCCATTTTTCCGTCCTCCGGCCCCTGGAGTTGTCCCAAAACGACTTCTACATTTATTTTGCTGACCCGCGCCAAGCGCCGTTGTTGGATGTTGAATGGGCGTAAAAGCGCGGCGGAGGTTTGACACGCCGCTGTTGCGTAACGCGGGCGCTCAGATGATTCATTTCCTCGCTGCGGCGGTGCAGAGGGAGCGCGTCCATCACCGTCTACACGTCTGTGAACAAATGCGTCCCATTTCGCGTTAATGAGCATTTTGGGAAGCGGCTGGTTTTTGTCAAAGTGTTTTTTGGTCTGATGTTTACGGGTGTGTATTGTTGGGGTCAGATCCCCCTCCCACAGCTCCCAGTACACCTGAGCCCAGGTTGTTCAGGCTATTTGAGCAGCAGCAGTAACTCGGTAAAGTCCCGACCTTTTAGTGGACGAATTATTCCATTCCACCGGTGGAGCTTCACACGGGTGTGGGTCACATCAGCAGATGTCTGTTTGCATCTAGGCCGTGTCGCTGGCCACCAGCGACTCCTCCTGGGCCACACTTCAGACGTACCTGTGCCCCTGACCTACAGGTGAAGCCTTTAGCGAATGCGTCTTCACTCGGAGCTGAAGCCACGACTGGTTAACACTCATCCCAACATTCTCGCTCATTCTTCCAACATTTCCTCCGTGATGAGACGTGTGGACATTTTAGTGATTTAGCCGTCCTCCAGCTGTTCTTGCCGTTTCTGTTCTTCTCTGCCACGTTGTTCTGAACCGTGCAGCTCAACCCCCCCCTGAGAAAAGAGGGAGCCGGCCTTTCATCACAGAAATCTCCCATTCTGAAGCTCAGCGGTCTGACTAGAAGCATTCTGGGCACATATTTCCACCTAAAATGTCAACGCTGCTCGGAGTTGTCGGCGATACTTCAAAAACGTGAAGGTGAGGTTGGCGTCTTCGCGGATAATCCCGTTTGCTGCGCTGCGAGATAAACAACGGGAATGCTCGCCATCGCTCCTGCGCGGCCGTCAACCGTCAGCGCCTTCATCGGTTCATCACGCGTACGAGCTCTTTCCGGGGGAAGCTGCAATTTGTTTTGCAGGGACGCCGTAAAGAGCGCCGCTGCCACTCAAAGAGGAATCAAACGTTGAGGCTCTGATGGCGGTTTACGTGGCAGTATGTCTCGACCTCTGATGAGAGGCTCTTTGCTGATCCGTGTGACCTTTTCAGCAAACAGGAAACTCATTTATAATTCGACCCCCACGGCGACTCAGTCACTATCAACAACAGCATTCATTCGTCTCAGGTTCTGTTAACGCTATGGATACAAAAATCTCTCTTTTCGGAGCCTTTCATTCCTAACGAGGCCGTGTGACACGTTCAGAATTCCTCGGTTTCATGCCACAGATGATGCCAACGTTTGAAGTCGGAGCTTCACTGGGAACATCATTGTAATGCCGCACGTAAGGCACCAGAAAAGCAGTTGGGTATCCATTGTTTTTATCTCTTCTCTTGACTTAATCTGTTTTTTTCGTCATTGCATGGTGATCAAAATTCAAACAATTCCGTAACCAGTCGGTCTCTGCTGCTCCCAGATAAACAACGCGGGTAAATGCACATCTTACGGAGGCGATAAAAGGCGTCAGGAACAATAAAAATCACACCAGAAAACAGGTCCAGGCTACAGTATTCCCACAACATTTTGGGCAGCGTTTCTATTTTCCTACTTAATCTCGCCTGCCCAGTTGGCTGGAAGAATGCCAGCTCGTGTCGTCGTTGGCTCCGATCTCGCTGATATACGAGCTCTCGGAGCTGACAGCACGCCCAGAGAATCTACACCAGCGTGCACTTTCCCGTGATTTCTAAAGGGCCGCTGTCGTGACGGCTGAAATACCGCGGCAGACAGGTCCGCCGTACGCGCGCGTATTTATGGAGAACCTCAGAAATCCCACAGCCCTTCACGTTACATCTGAAGATGCTCAGTCGAGTCATAAAGGCTTAGAGATAACACCTGGAAAATGATAACACACTCTGCTATTTTTCAAATGTACAGCACGGAGCGCGCAGCGAGACGTGATTGTAATGTGTGCTCTTCAGTCCCCCGCCGACTGCAGCGTACACCGACGTCCTGCAGTCTTGTAAATGCTTCCTGGGTGTGAAGTGTGAATAAGCGTCTCTCTCTCTGCTCCCCGGTGGTGCAGGTAGTTTGTTTTGGCTCTCGGAACCCGCTGCCATTAAGAACAGATGATTACAACGAAGCTACACTAGGCATAATTAGCACTTAAAGGGAACATGTTGTGTTCGTGGTTATTGTTTATTTATTGTCCCACTGGCACTTTAGAGGATCCTTACATTTACTCACTAGTTCTACAAAGATACAATCTGGCTTCCACCTTTCTGAAAGGAACACCCTCTTTGTCTATTCCTGCAATTTCCACCCGGATGACGTGACTTTTCACGGCGAGACTGAAAGACTTTGAATGACAGCTACAGCCGCCACATGGGAATCCCTCCCCAGCAGGCTGTTATTCTGCAGAAAATCTCCCACAGACTGCGCCGTGTCAATCAGCTGCTGTGGTTACGTAAAGGAGAATGCATTTCAGAGGGTGTCTGGAGTCCGTCTTGGTCTTTACAACCAACAGGTCCGTGGCCGTGATTGCTCCTCACAGCAGAAGTGTTTCAGAGACGACACCATCTTAGATGGGTTTGCAGGGGAGGGGGGCGGGATTTTCGGCGGGATGCTCAGCAAGAAGCACTCCAACTTTCCCCAAATTGGGAGAAACGTGGTGCTGGACATCAGAGACTGCAGCTTCATCTGCCATGTTTATGGTTGTCGGTTGGAGGAGTAAAAGAACGTCTCAGTTGGAGGGCAAGATTGTCACAGAAAGAGAGGAAAGATAAGGAGACGATCAGAATAAAACTGCATCCAGAGGGGCTACCTGAGGTGATTCTGAAAGCTGGTTAAAGCTCAAAACACCTCCTGAGGGGGGACTGGTCAGGGCAGCTTTTAGATATCCACCTCAGGGGGTGTTTCTCACCAGGAGGACACCCAGGGCAGACCTAAACACTCAAGAGAACACACCCCCAATCTAGCCAGAGGATATCTCAATATTCTCAAAGGAATAAGGGTTAAAATAGAGGTCCTCAGCACTCCCACCAGGACTACTGCCTTTGAGACCAGGACCCAGATGTGCTCCTCTACTCTGACATCTTCTTAATGTACCGCCCCTTAACTGAATTTAATCAATCAGGACAAGCTCACTGATTTATGTAACGTTGTCATATGGCTTACTACAGAACAGCATCCTTCCGGTGGCCACTTTAAAAAGAGCACAAGTGACCAAAAAAGCCCAACTGGGGTTACAAAAAAAACATTTCCCATTTTACTTGCTGAAAATATCCTCGGGCTTCTCCGCAGCTCACAGTTGGATAATACCTGATTCTGAGGACCGCACTGTCTAACCTGAGTGTCATAGAATCCCTGCAGGTCACTGTCATGTCCGTGTAACCACAACACAAAAGAAAAATGATGACACCGAGACCTTCGGGGTGAGTTCCTTGGACCACGATGACAAATAAAATACCAATATGTCAATCTCTTTTTCCTCTAGCCTGTGCATCCCCAGCAGAGTTGGCTTTGTGGCTGACTGGGAGCTTGAAAATGATGCCGAGTACATTTTCAAATGCCTTAAACCCCCCATAACAGTTTCTGTTTACTGCTGTTTATCACACTTTTAATTAACAGGGCTATCTATCCCAGCAGTCACCAGTCACCCCTACCAAGTGCTGCTTTTATATTATTATTCTATTATATCACACAGAATAACATTTTGTATATTATTCGCTCAGGCTCTCCAATAGATTATATATGCCCCTTACTTTGTTACATGAACAAAGCTTTTATCACATATTTTTTTCTTATTTGCTCTGCTTTAATGTATCTCTGTATTTTTCGTGCCATGTCTTGTCAAGCACTCTGAATTACCTTGTGTCTGGATGGTGTTATATGAATAAAGTGGCCTTGCCTTTCACCGCAGCAACATAAGCCATTAGGAATAAAATATGAAAGAAAGCGCAGCTTCTGTCGTGATCTCCTCTCAGTGAAGCAACATCTATAATTTCAACAACCACAATTCTCATACTACTCTATAATTTATAAAAGTCACCCCCCCCCACATCCCCTTCACACCAATTTCACCGTACGAACGTGACTGTGCAGTGCACCGGTGTGTAAATAGGGCAGACATCATTACTGTACATCAATTTATCAGGAACACATTGCCTCGCTTCCTGGCTCACTTCTGTCAGTTTGGCTGAAATTGCTTGATATGCGCCATAAAACATTATTCTCCCAGGCCCAGCCAGCTGAAAGGCAGCTAAGTGTGAAGAGGCTTGTTTGAATTGAAGGGGGGGTATCATGGTCCCCAAATACTGTATGTTTGCAAGCATGAGCGGTTTGCATGAACTATTCATTTGAATCACTGCCCACAAGCATCTAAAGGTAATGGGAAAACAATCGAATTTTAAAAATGAATGGTTTTAAACTGTATGTTATTGAAGCGCTGAAGGGCTTTCATAACATGTAATATCACAGCAGCGCTCATGGATTTGTTGTTGTGTAAAAACCCAATAACAGTTTTGAGAATTACCGTGTTTCCTATGGTTATTTCAAAGCTAATATGTAACTATTAAATCATATTTTGAACACGCAACCCTGAGCTGTCCCAGAGCTCCCTTCTCTCAAAGAGACATTGTCAAAAAAATAATTAAAAAAATATTTATTTAGGATTATTCTCCTTTGGAGGTAAATAACAGCCGTATTTGAGGTGGCAGAGAATTGTATATTTCCATAAATTTCCATGCTGTAGGGCTGCACAGCTTATTCTAATTAATCCTTTAAAATAATTATGTTGTGTTATTATGGGCTCCTCTGTGACCGTGGAACCAGAGCACAGGGAATAACCTCCTTCAGCATTCTGCACAAAACAGCTTCAGTTAGTGTTGTATGTAACGGTCAAGTACTGTTACTGTAATGATACACGGACTCGTCCCGTATCTGGACACTAAAAGGTGCGCATTATTGACTTTGTTGCGTGTTTTTTTTTCGTTTTTAATCATCGTCTTGTTATTGTAGTGATAAAGCAGCAGGTCTGCTGTCGCTACCTGTCTTGAATGGACTCATCGTCGACCAATCGGTCACCGCGATGCTGCCATGTCACTGTTGCTACGAGAGTTCGGGTCTCTCGACCAATAGAAAGCGCTCTCAGTGTTGCTAGGATACGCCCGCGATGCCGCTTCAAGAGAGGCGTTTTTGTTCTACGCAGCTACCCAGTCAAGAAAAACACACAAAAAAGGGCAGAAAGTAGATCTAGAAGTGTAGAAACGAGCAGGAAAATAAAGAATGGAAGGAAGACTTCATACAAAGTCAACACATCTCCAACAAAATGTCAAAGTAGGAGACGAGTGGAGGACCGAGAGGGCTGAAGGTACCTCCAGAGGCTGGTAGAGCTCATAATAATCACCATTAATCATCACTTTCACCTTATTAAACTCACATGAAGACCAGGGACCGTCTTCTGAAGACAAAGACATGTTTAATCACTCTAGCTAACCTCTCAGCACTCAAACCGTGGACTACAATAAACGTTCATTTTAAGGCTTAACAACAATTTAAAACCAACGTTAGTTCGGAACTATAATAAAACACTGGAATTAATTACTTGAAAATTGAGTTATGTTTATAAAACAATCTTGTAATTCCAGGTACTCAAGACCCCTAAGGCACTCGAGACTGTCTTCAGATGAAGTTTTATTATCTGACTAAATGAGACTGAGCTTCAGTACTATACAGAAGGGCTCCAACTTTACTGACTTCACTAAATTCTAAATCTCTGATATATTTTCTATACAGTTTAATTTTCCTTTGGGACTTTTGTCAAATAAGTTATTCATACTAAACCAGATAAGTTTATTTTCCAATTTGTCTGTCCACAGGTTGGTCAGGATAATCATAAAAGCCATGAAAATTCAAATTTCTGCAGATTTTGGTCTTTGATGTTTCACTGTGCTTTGAAGTCGCATGAAAGTTTTACTACTTAGGATTGACATAGGAACTAAAAAAAATGTTTACTTTGGTCTTTATAATGCCCAAATTATATGCCCAACTGAATAACTTATTGCTTAACTGTTGTAATCATATACATTGTTTACTATATTTATTGTACATATCTCTGATATTTGCAGTTTCAATTTATAGGTACAGAAATGTCTCTAGAAGATATTTGCAAGACTGTTAAACCTCTCATTCATGCATTTATTGAGAAGATGACAGGAGACAAATGGAGATCTTTACTTTCTCCTTCTCCAGACCATGCCTCCATTATTCTCTTGGCAGAACTAATTGTATCCATTATACATGATGTTAGTGAGGTTTTGCTGCAGAGCATTAAAGGTGAAAATGCACCTAGATCTCAGGATATAATAATGTCCACTCTTCGTACAGATATTTCACAGACCTTAAATGAATCTCTTGGCCTTGTCGACATACCTGACAATGTCACCTTAGACAACCTGGCGGATGTGATTAATAAAGAGACTGAAGGGATGTTAGCAAGTTCTCTCACCGAGGACCACAAAGAAAGCAGGTACATCATCCAACCTGACAAACTCGATGTGATAATCAGCCGTGCTATTGAGCTGTTTAGAAAATTTGGGTACAAGATAAAGGCTGCAGAGCTGCGTTTGAAGGGGTGGTTTGGAAAGAAGGAGGAGGACCAGGAACCGTTGATCCCATCAGATGGCAGTGAGTGTGAACTATCAGACAGCCTGGAAGACATTTTCTTACCCGAGTACATATCGGAAACAGAGTCAGCCGAGGAGGTAATCACGAAGGATTGGAGCAACATCAGCTGTAATTTATTGGAAGACATTACTGTTGGTGAATACAAAACGCTACAGTCTCAAAGATCCATTGAAATTCAGACTGTGGTAGATGAAATTACGACGACTGAGAAAAGGAAAAACCCATTTCAAGAAATGAGACGGAAACTCAAGTCATTCTTTGCCATGAGCTTTCTGAGAGTGTGGCTGTGCCGCCTGTTGGCCAGTATCAAGAGGAAACACCCCCAGGACAGCAGACAAGAGAGCTGTAAACTGGTGGAGTCAATCATCGAGAGCCTCTCACCTGAGCTTGTGACCGAGACAAATGCAGTTGAAAATGAGGACTCCGTCATTGCTCTATTCCAGCACACTTCCGCACACAACGTGCTGCATTTGACCAAAGGCCTAACTGATGCAATTTTCCATAAGGTCTTCACTGGAGAGATTCCAAGTTCTCTTCCTGCTAGTACTCCTGGCAGAACTTTCAACATGTACAATGACATACGGAGGGAGTCGAGGCTCCTCATCAGCATGATGAAGTGGTTCCTGAATGCTCGTCTAAAGAGGCTCTGTGACCGAGTGAACCTCAACGTGTCGGGATCAGAAACTGATTTCAAGGAATCAGAAACAGATCCCATGATTTGTGAATGTCCAGAAACGGACATTCTAGAGTCACCTTCTGCAATCCCAGTTGAGTGCATCGAGGAATCTTTTATGGAGTCTAGTGAGCCACAGGACGAAGGCTATTTAACCCCCAATGGTCAAGAGGTCCACGCTGCAGACGAAGCTCCCTCAGAAGAAAGAAAGGAAGAAGTCGATGTATCCATGGAGACCCAGTTGAAGCAACACCACATTCTCTGTTTCATCGATATGGTGGTGTTTCATGTCTGCAACGAAGCAGGCGTGATATCTGAGGACAAACACGAACTGAGCGGCAGGATCTTTGACACCGTATGGCCTCAGCTTCAGGGTGAGAAGATGTACATCACCGCAAAGTCCTTCAAGAACCTGAAAAGGAAGGTTATCAAATGTATCTGCAAGCAGTTTAAATCTTTAGACTGGTATTTCTTAATGGCCACGCTGGACTCAGTCGTGATGGACGTTATTGTCTCCCTCATCAAGAAAAGACTGATGACATCACCCGAAAAGAAAACGTTCTCACTATTCTTTGACAGAATCATTTCCCTTTTCAGAGGCAAAAAATGGTACGAGTAAGGAGAGGTAGGTGGATACTTTAGTCATCCCCTAGAGGGATCCATCTAGGAAATTATTCAATAAATACAAATGTACATATATCAATAATTGTGTATTTTCCTCTGTACTTTATTTTCACTTGCAGAAGAATCATTCACGTATTGGTAAAACTTGTATTCTCAATTTAAGACCTTTGGGGGTTGTGGATGATGGTTTGATTTGGTAAATGTGTGTTCTTTGTGTGGTTGCTGGTGGTTTTTGGGGACAACCTTTGGAGCTGCAGGGGCCCACTTTTGGGGTTTCTATCGACTAAGAAAGAGCAAATCAGAGCTTTTGAACTGTACATTAGAGAAATCAAACACAAGGTGAGGACCTCGGCGTGAATGGGATGGTTCCCCTGAAGCACAAGGTTGCGTTCAGTCCTTGGGCAGAAGTCATTTCGAGTTTTCTACTTTAGGAGTAATTAGTTTTCAGTGCACGGTGGATTAGCTGTGGGCTATTATCTCACTTCTGTGCATGTAGGTGCTCCAAGGAGAAACTTGTGCTCCATCTGCTCCCATAGTGGATATAATTTGTATTCTGCCTTTTGTGCAGTAAAAATGAAGCCGTCGTTATTGCCACCAAGGAAGATCTGGTATTTGGCACACAAGAACCTTTCACTCTTTGAAATGCAAGTCAGGATCTCTGAAGAGTTTTACGCCTTACAATATTTAATTTCCATTTCATTTCAAGTATTCAACACATCCTAACAAATAGTATCAGCAACCAACTTCCCACAACACTAAGGAGTGGTGATGTAATATCGTGCAGAGGGAAAAACAAGCTTTCCAAAAACACTCTGGCATTTAACAGACAGCCACTTCTACAATTCATTGCTGTTGCAAGGCTGCTTTTTGTGAACTCAGGTGAACTTTGCACACAGAAAAATACTTTTTTTTTCAGAAATAATATTTTAAATGTGTGCTTTTGATGTTTTGTTCTCACTAGTCTGAAAGAAATGTTATAAAAGCCAAATCTTTGAAGAAGCTGTTTTCACCTGCCACATCTTGCCTTAAAATGACACTTGGGTCAAATGTTCTTGGAATCTTTTCACAAGCTTCAGAAAACAGTCTGTTTTTGTGAATTTTCAGAATCCTCCCGGCCATCTCAAAAGAAAAGGCCGTAGCTGAAGAACTAGTTACACAACTGGATTTAAAATTTTACATCCAATGTAATTTCGTTTTAGGGGAAATATTCTTGATACCCAAATCAAAACTAGTAGTTCGTGGAGGAGTGGTGGGAGCAGCCTTTGTGATCGCACCTGGATCAAATCCTACTTAAGTGGTGACACCAGTGTGCGCGTTAATGGGACGCTACCTTCATCCACACTGGGAGTCCCACAGGGTCAATATTAGGGCCGCTGCGCTTTTGTTTATATGTTAATGACTCACCCTCTGTCTTAACATAATGTTTGCGGTGTTATGCTCGTGGGAAAAGCGCAACAGAGGTGGCCATGAAATCAACAAAGGTTACACATTTCTTGCCTTTTTTTAAACGTTGAAAAAAAAGAAATGCAACCATGTATGCATTTCATCCTGAGACTTCAGCAAACGGGCAAAAAAGAACAAGTGGAGTACCGCACTAGAATATAATTTTAGGGCTCCAAGCCATAATTTACCGAGTTGCTGTAACCTGATTGGCTCACATGATGTGGCGGCGTCTGATAGATGCATCAATACTTGATAATGTGGGCCGAGAAGGAAGCATTTGAATGTGCACGCTTCTGAAAAAGCAACCGAAGGCTTCCGTTTGCGTCAGAAACCTCCTCAACCAAAGTGTTAAATTCTGAAGCACGGCGAGCGAGACCGCGTCGAGCCGACAACAGCGCTTGAAACGATTTTACAAGGCATTCATCGGAAAGCTGTCGCAGCTGATGGCGGATTTATTGAGCTTTCTTTGAAAAATAATTACTTATTCGGTTCATTTGTTTCTTTCTTTATCCTGGAATTAATCATCCAGCTGCCTGACGTGAGTTCCAGCTGTGCATCGTGTGCCACGCAGCAGCGAGAGAGCGACCCAAACAGCGCCGTTTCCTGGTAGCCCCGTGAAGAACAGAAGCCATCCTCAGGGTAAACAAACAACGCTTTAATTTGGCTTTTTGTGTCACACCCTGTGCGCAAAAGCACAGTCAACATAAGTAACACGGGAAATATCAACGTGTGTGGAGTTCGTCGCCCGTCCACCAGGGGGCGCGCTACGTGGCTGCATAGGTGGCCCCTGTCAGAAAACGCTCCCGGTCCCGAATGACGGCCGACGGGCCTCAGATCAGCCCGGCAGGTAACGACAGCGACGCAAACATTCAAGTGCGAGGAATGGGAAAAAAGAAAAACGAGTGAAATTTACATCACCATGACAACAAGAACCACTTTTAGCCGCGCAGATGAAGAAGTTCAAGATCTGCCGTCGTGGGCTGGTACCAAAATAATCAGGCAGATTCGGAAAGACTCGGGTTCCGCTGCGCAGACGCGTCGCCTTAACCGTCTCCAACGCCTGGGGTCACCGGCGACGCCTCCAGCTGTTTCCCTTCACCCGCCACGATCCCTGGGGGCTCCTCCCCTCCCGGTCGACGACAACCAGGAGGGGATAACTCGGTTATCGATGCCGGAGTTCGCCCGCTCAGCGCCAGGCCCACCGACCCCCCCCCCCCGGACCCCCAACGTCGGCGTAGGTTAAAGGCGTTTGCCACGTCTCCCCTTCCTCCATCCAGCGGCCTTGGGGGTCCTGCTCAAGGTTTCCCAAGGTCAGGCCCTCCACAACAACAACTCCATCCAGCTGGACCCCCCCCTCCCCCCTCCCCCCGCACCGAGCGTACGCCTGAATACTCCATCAGGGCTGCAGCGGAGAAGCGCAGACGTGGAGGCAACTCAACGCCTTCCACTTTTAAGAACAACCCTCGTCCGCCGTTACGACTCTGAGGCTAAAAAATGTGTTTTTTTTTTCTTTTTGTTGTGTTTTTTTAACACAAGTCATGTTTTCTGGTCCCTCTTTTTCATTTAAAGTGCAAATATTTGCTGTTTGCGCACCTCTGTGTGCGCAGGTGGTGTTCACCGGAACATGAAATGCCCTCTTGGCCGGCGTGGAACAGCAGCCTGTTCCGGTACCGCCGCCCGAGCCGGACCGGACCGAAGCCGCGGGTCTGCGCGCACCCGGAGGAGAAGAAGCGTCGCCTTACCTCCCAGAGCTTGCTTCATAACGAAATTCATGGTGATGGCTTTTAGTTCCCGTCTCCTCTTCGGGGAGCGATGTTACATTCAAGTGTGGAGCCGAAGCAGAGGTCCGGATCTGAGTGGGGGGGGGGCGACACAAGAGCGTTAAACTTCGCGCATCTGCGGCGTCGAGACCCCCGACGGCCGCGATGCGTCAAACGAAGGACGGCGGAGGTCAAGCGCGGTCCAGACGCGCACCCATCCCGCTCCTCACCCCCCCTCACCCCCTCCTCCCCCCCCCCAGCGCCTGCGGAAGCGCCACTTCCCTCAAAGTGCTCCGCCTGGTTTTCGTGCACTTTTGGGAACGCTGTTGGGAAACTTTCCATCCGCGGACACCTCGACCACCCCCCCCCACATCCATCCATCCATCCATGCATCCATCCATGCATCCATCCGTCCGTCCAGCCGCGCGTCTTGGCGGCTGGAGAGCAGCCGGGGAGCGGCGTCGGCGCTTCCCGGAGCCTCGGCAGCGGCGATGGGGGGGTGGGGGGTGGTGGTAGGGGGGGTGCTCCGAACGGCCGCCGAGACGCGGATTTACCTCCCCGTCCTGGCCGATGTCCGCCTCGCGTCGCGCAGGGTCAAAGTGGATGAGCTGTGGCGGGCGTGGGGGTGCTCTAACTGGGACGAGTCCCGCGCATCTCCGGCTCCCGCGGCTGGATGGGAAGGACGTCCTTGGTGCCTCCTCCCGCCCGCCCGCCCGCCTCCTCCTCGTCTTCGCCGCACGCACACGCGCTCACACACTTTGGCACGCGTGCGCGACGGCGGAGGGGGGGGAGGAGTTGAAGTGGGTGGTGATGATAGTGGGGGGGTGGTGGAGGGGGGGGGGGCTGCCGTGATGGAGTCACATGGAGGGATGGAGAGAAGCGTCCCGACCGCGTCCTCCTGATGAGGGGTCCTGCTCCAGCCTACAGCCCCCCCTGGGGATGAGGTGGAGGTGGAGGGGGTGGAGGTGTGTGTGTGTGAGGGGGGGGGCTGGAGGAAGGTTGATTCGCTCGGTTTTACTCCCGTCACGATGCTGCGGGGCTTATTTAAGCATCCTGGTTCAAGGAGGGGGGGCTCACGTCGCCCTGGAAGTGGACCTTCAAGGTCAGGTGGGGGGGTCAGGCTTCCAACACCCCCCCCCCAACCGTTCAGCCCCCACCAGCTGGATCAGGAATCCTTAATCCACCTAAAAAATTCGAATATGAGTTAAATTTAAACCCCTGGTAACACGTCCTGAACACATCTCTTCAAAGGAACGCGCTTTGATCTTTCGCAGCAGCGCTTCGCCCGATTAAAGATTCAGACTTCGAGATGAACTCGGCGACGTTCCCGGATGTCTCAGGCAACGAGGTCACGGGGAGAAGACGAGGTTCTCGCGGAGGAATTCGCCGACGCGTACGCAACTAAAGTTTAGGCGGGTCTTAGGAGGAGGGCTTTGATCTCCGCGTTCGAGACGCTTCAGTTACCTTATCCGCTCATCGATACCGGGGGGGGGTCGCCCTGGTCCACCCACGCGGCCCCTCCATCATCCTCCGAGATGACTATTGATCAGGAGCCGGGATCGATATCGGCTCTCATTAAGCGATTTTTTTCCGGGGCTATCATGTCGGCCGCCAGAGCGCCTCTGAATTGGGCCGATTTTAATTAATCCAATCGATTTTCGCCGATCGGTGGGCTGATGGAGCCCCGGAGGCCTCGCGCCGTCTCCCACGTGGGGGCGTTTTTTCGGCGCTGCCCTGGACTCCCCTGTCCACGTCGCCATGGCAACCCGGCTACCACTAACGTGAAAGCCGTCCGTCCCCGACCTCGCCGCGGTCGCCCGAGTATAACCCCGCCCACTTTGACTCTCTCTGAGGCCCCCCAGCAATGTTTCTGCTCAGGTAGCGAGGGAACAGGTGTGTGTGTGGGAGGGGGCGTGGCCTGTGAGTCACCCGCGTCGGGCTGCCGATGCCTTCGCCGCGACTCCCCAGAGTCGGATGGGCGGCTCCTTTTTAACCCCCGGGGGACAGACTTAACGAGGGGGGGCTCTCGTTATCGAGGACCACGGGAGCAGCTCCGGTCAAGGTCGGACAAACGTGAAAGGAAACATCGGGTCGGGCGCTTGGCGGGAGTAATTACAGGCCCGCCGCCCTCCCCCCGGTGCCGTTGCTCTTTTATTACGCGGGGAAACCTGAAGGAATCGAAGCGTCGTCATCGTTATTATTATCACGAGTTCGCAGCGGCGTTATTAAATTGCTCGCCGTTAATTGCGGCCCCGCGGCGGCGGACGTTCTCTTTTCATAATAAAGTCAAATTGTTCGACTGGGTCGCCAGACGGCCCCGACGAGGGAGGGGGGAGGGGCTTCGTGCGTGGGTTTCAGGCGCGTTCGCAGCGCGCGAAGAGTCTCTTGCGACGGCGGCGGGGGGGTCGATGAGTCGACCCAAACACGCCGAGGCGGAGGCGGGGGCAGCCCCCTCGCCGTTGGACGTCGGTTTGGGTTTAAACGAACCCGCGGCGAGCTCGGGTACGGTCTGGGGGCCGAGGGTTCGGGGATTCAAACGGGCGGAGTCAGGGTTCGGATTTAGACCCCTCGCCGTGGCGGCCCCGGAAGGTCGCCGACGTGTCCCGCTGCCCCCCCGACCCAGACGTGTGAACGGTGATCTCCTCTAATGAGCTGGGGTGCCGCCGTAAGGTCATCCGTCTGCCGTCAGCGACCGAGCGCGGAGGCGCAGCCGGCGATGGTTTCGTTATTTGCGCGCGGCCCCCTCGACGTTTACCAATCAATTCAAAGACATCAAAGGAACGCTGGGGGACAATGACAGGCCTTTGTTTTGGTCGCTTATGGGATTCTCATTTGTAATTTTAATGGATTTTATGCAAAATTAACCATTAAAAAAGAGGAAATATGGATGTCCATCCTCTGAATACCGACGGCGCCCACATTGAAGGGTCTCCTGATCGGGCCTGACAGTAATTGAACGCATCGCGACACATTAGTGATGCTAATCGGCGGATCTTTAAGGAAAAGTGATGTTTTGTGATGGCTGGAATCGATGAGGTCTATTGACTTGCAATCCGTCTCCTGAAGTCCCTCATGCAGACATTTTAATTAGTCCGGATCGTTCCGCGAAGTTCTGGAGGACAGAAACGAATCGCGGGAATAATCTACGACGACCATCGATCCACCCAATTCTGCCCTTAAGTTCCATTTTCATGAGAATCCACCTTTAAAACCAAATTATACAAAGACGAGCACGAGCCGTAACACTAAACCTTTGCGGCGATTATTCAGTAAACATCTGAATTATCCTTAACTGCTTTGATGTGTTCCAGCTTTTATCTCTCCTCTGCTCCAAAGGCCTTTGCCTTTTTTTTTCCCCCCCATTAAAATTCTTTGATTCTACTGAATTCAAAGTGACCATCGGACTCATGTTTTTTTTATTAAAAATGCAGGACCCCAAGCGAAAGGGGGAGCCGCAGGTGTCTGAAAGCTGCACACGTGGCTCAACCTGCAGGAAAACCTGCGCCGAACAAGCGAAAGGCAGGTTTTTAAAACCCCCAAATTAATTTACAAATGTAGCCGTTTACTGTTGTTTTCCTCCCGTTTGATGCGCGGCTAATGAGGAAGCGCTGCCCCCCGGTTCCCGCCGCCGCTTTTCCCTGATTCATTACTTTATGAATCGGCTCGTAACGATAAACCGCATTACTCCGCGCTCCCGCAAACGTGTGAATTTCAGCCAACTGTTTGGAATTACAATTTTTTTTTTTTTTTTTTTTGGCCGGGGTCTCCAAGGCAACGTCGGAAGTGGGAGCGAAACCCGACGCTGTCTAAGAGCCATCAGAGTTCTCGTGTTTTTTTAAAAAAAACGGAATAAACAAACTTCTACCCCTCGAATTAAATCCGTTTTTTTCTTCTCGTGTGGCAGATTTTTTGCTGACGGGGTTTTGTATCGCGGGCGGATCAGAAATTCCCGACTTCTGAAGGAGAACACATCAGAGGCTCTTGGAAAACTCCCAACAAGAACCAAAATAAACACGGTTTGCAGGCGGAGCGCCGAGACGTCCCCCCCAACGCCCTTTTGAAAAAAGTTCTCCCAGATAGAAAACCGCAAAAGTTTGGAGCAGCAGGCGTCGCCGGCGCCCTTTGATGGTGCCGAGACTCCCCATCGGCGACCTTTCCCGGGTTTGTGGAATGCCCAAATGGTTGATCCGTCCATCGGACACACCCAACGATACGTCCTGGTACGGATTTCATGACATCTCAAAACCAATAAAATTGATGTTTCTGTTGGAGCGGCGCCAAAAAAAACAGGCGTTCCGAATTCTGATATCCGTGATGATAAAGGGCGATCAACCGGAGGTAGGAGCCTCTAGGGGTGGGTAAGGGGAGGGGGGGGTCCTCCCTTCGCTGGACACCCCTCGCTGCTGCCGGTGTCGGCGTGGAGCCTCAGCGGTTCCCCGGGGTTCGGTCTGGCAAAAGGCCAAGTGTCTGGAAAGTTGCAAAGTAGAAGCGGACGAGTCGGCAGCCCGGCCCAACGCCGCCGTCCCCGAGGGAGGGGGGCACCCTACGAGCGCTTGCGTGTTTGGCCTCAGTTTCTTTAGATGTTATAAACACGGCTGACATTTCCCTGAATGTTCACACCTGTGATCCTGGAGAGTTGACACCCCCCCCACCCCCGCCTCCCCTCCCCCCCGGAGGGGGAGGGGGGTCTGAGCACCTCGTGGAACCACTCCTCGCCTTTCAGCCCTTTAGTTCAGTTCGAGATACCTCCGAGTTTGGGATCAACCCTTCTCTGGAGGTGAACTCAACATCTGGGAAGTTTCTACACGTCCGTTTGTTCTTCTGTGTTGGGGGGGTGGGAGGTTCTCATATGGGGGGGGGGTCTTCCCCCTTGAGGACGGCCAGGAAGAGACAGACCAACCCTTGCTGGGTCAAGGTCACCGCCGGGGCCGAAATCAGCGAGGGAGGGGGGTCGTTTCATCTCACAGCATTGCGCCCTTCACAATAAGAGCGCTGAAATCAGCCGAGCCCAGATGGGGCGTTCCCGTCTTTTGGTGGTTTGACGCGTGTCCGGGCCTCATCGTGACCCCCCAGCCGAGCGTCTCAGTCGTGTTTCTGAAGCTCACTGAAGCTTGTTGATGCTGAATCAACCAGTTTGGATGTTGCGACTGACCTCACGTCCGTCAGTATCAAGGTTGCTTGAATGCCCGTACAGATGTGCCCCCCCAACATGTTGCCTTATATTTTGTACTAATTAGACTCCAGGGAAGACCCAAACTACCCAGAATCATCTGTTGACCTTTCGCTGATGCTTTAAACCACCACTGGAAGCTGCATCTGATCAGCTTTAATCGCGGGAGGCGAAAACCTCCCCCAGGACTCGGAGCCACACCCCCCCCAATGGTGTTGAAGGACAACTTCACGAACACATGTTGAGGTAGTATTCTCCTCTCAGACCAAGTTACACGCAAGGAAAAAAAACGGTATTATGCAAAGGAGAGCTACACCACTGGCTGCCCCCCCCCCAGCACTCGGCCTAATGTCATCATCCGCCCTCGCCTCATTGTGGTCGAGGGCCCTAAAAGCCGAGCGCGGGCCCATTTGTGCTCTCACCGGGATGCATTTCCGTTATCTCCACTCGCCCCGAGGAGCAGCCGCTCAGGCTCCCGTGGAGATTAGACCCCCCCCGTGCCCCCCAGCTGGAAGAGACGGCCAGGAACGGAATTTCACCACCAGGCAAACGGACGTGGGGTCCTTTATCTTTGATTACACGTGCGGCTTTGTTCTCGTCCCGCCTTTGATCCTCGGTTGTTTGTCCCAAACCGAAGGGCTTCGGTCCGAAATCGCGGAAAACGGTGGGCGAAGACCGCCGGCGTTCGCCTCATTCCCCCCTCGCGAGCCTCGGAGCCTGACAGGTAGAGGGGGGAGCGACTCCTGCCCCCCCCGCCGCTTTAATGGATTCTCTCATCTTTGATGTGACGCGCATCCGTCTGGCTGTGGCGGGCGCCACATGGGGCGGCGAAGCGCCGGAGCGGCTGCCCGTGTGCAAACATCGCATTATTTCGCCTGCAGGAGCCGCATGGACCCCCCACCTCCCCCCCCCCCCTCCATCAGGTTGAGAAAGCCCTCACGTCACATCTGCAGCTCAAACACAATCTCAAACACGCCGGTTTCTGGAGCGCCCACGACGCTCCTCGGCGAAGCGAACAAACCTCACGAGTGGCGCGATAAAGACGTCGTTATCGGCGCCGCACAAGCGATTAAGGGGGGGGGGGGCGAGTTCTTGAGGGCCGTTTATTGGGCGACTGTTAGGGGCTCTGATCATCCGTTATTAACCAGGGCTCTGTACTCACAAGGGCCCAACAGGCCATCCTGGGGGGCGCGATCCCACTCCGCTCATACCCGCCCCGTAAAGATGGGGTCGATACGGCCGGGGGGCAACTGACACCCCCCCCATAAAGACGTAAACCCCTTAGTGGAGGCATCGTTTGAACTCTGCTGTGAGAAGCTGATTTCTGCTGCAGCCTCCATCAGCGCCCCCCCCACCTCGCTCCCTTTCTTTACCTTCCGCATCACTTCACACCAAACAACCCCCCCCCCCCATGTCAATCCTGAAGGCCGGCCTTGGCTGTAAACCTTGGAGTGCTGCTGTGTTCTCTTATAAATCACCTAAACAAGAAGCTTCTAGCGGGGGGGGGGGGGGGCAGGGTGATATTAAACCATAGATCTGTGTTAGTGTGGGGGGGGGGCATTTTCCTGTGTTTAGTGCATTCAACAGCCCCGCCCGCGGTCTCCCTGAGAGCTCCTCGCGTGTTAGAGCCCGTTTCTATCTCAATCTCCATCTTAAAGGCTGCACGCACACACGCATACACGCAAACACACACACACACACACGCACACACAGACCGACATCTACGAGCGTCCGCCGCTGCGCGAGGGAGGCCGGCGTGGCTGCAACGCCTGCAGGCAGCGCGCTGGAGGGCGCCGGGCTGCTGTCAGCTCGGCCGAGAGTGTCAGAACCACCCAGAAGGCCCGGTCCCACCAGCCCCGCCCTCCCCCCCGCTGCCTCAGACAGCCGCATTCAAGCTCAGTCAGCTACTGTCAGATATTCTGGGGGGCAGAAAAACCTTGAGAAAGTGTTTTTATTTCCAGGCGAGGCCACAAGAGCGAGGAGGCTTTTAGGGGCTACAGAATCGTTTTAATCATCTTGATTTTAAAACTATTTCAGAGGTGTAGTGTTGCTTAGGTAGTACACACACACACACACACACACACACACACACACACACAGACACACACAGACACACTCATAAACACACACACACACAGAGTCTTGTTGGGTCACAAAGTTTGTGAAGCACTTCCCCAGAGAGCTTTCATCAACCCCCAGAACCACTGGGAAGAGGAGGAACCCCAAAAACCAAAAAATAAATAAAACCCAAACAAAGAAAACACACTTCCACACACACTCACACACACTCTCACACACAGAGGACCAACCCATTGCGTTGGTCCCCTGGCGCCCACCCCCCCCAACGAGCCTCCCTTTATAGAGCCGCAGCTCGTCGGGCCCACCTGGGCCCATCAGGCCCCGCCCCCGCCCTAACGAGAGCGCGGCTGCAGCTGACGGCCTCAACGAGCCGCTCGCCCGCAGCTCTCGCGCGCCGTTCCCGCCTTCCCCCCTTCCCCGCCGTCTGCGTTCCTCGCTCCCTCCTCGACTCCCCCGCCGGAAAAAAAAAAAAAAAAGTCCGCTCTTTGTCTGGTGGCGGAACATTTTGTTGGCAGTCCGTCCGCTGATTTGCATCCTAATTAGCCGCCGACAAAACGGGAATAAACCAAAAAAAAAACAAAAAAACGCCCCGGCTGTTGTCGGCGTTCCGCTGTTAATCACGAAGCAATCGAGGCTTTGATATTCCCGCTTCTGCCGCAGATTCGTCTTTGATGTCACGCGCGTCGTTCGTCTCGGCCGTAGCGGGTTGCGACGCGTAAGTGAAGGAGACGCGTTCATCGGAATGCAGATGTTCCCGTCGGGATCCCGTCGGGAGGCCCGTCCGCGAGCGTCGCTCCGGACCGCCGACCGACGCGGCGGCCGAACTTCAAGATCAAAGCGAGGCGCTATCTGTTGAAGTTTCCCTCCAGAAGTGTTTTCTGATTTAAAATTCTTTTTTTTTTCTTTCTTTCTTTCTTTCTTTCCGCAGTCGCGGGCTGTCGGGGCTCCTCATCAGAAATTCAGCTCTGTTCGTCTTCTGAAGCTGCAAAAATAAAAGCGCCCGGCTTTTGATTGTGCGTTTCGGATTCCTACCGACTTCCCCCGTGTCGGAGCTCTGCTCAAAGAGAGATTATTTATCGGCGGATTCGGGTCTGGAGGAGCGATGAGCCAATAACCCTCCTGTTGTTTATCCGTCCTGAGGTTCCTCGACAATAGAACATCGTCAATATTTGAGAATTAATGGAGGAGCGGCCGGCGCGCGCACGTTTGCGGCGGCGTGGGATTAGCGGCCGCTGCGTATAATCTGTATCGAACGGGCGCTCGCCGACATCGCCGCGTTTCCTTTCACGTTTATGGATCCGCAGATCCCCCGTCGTGCCATTTCCTGTCCATTAGGTCGGCGGAGGGGTCGATCCATCGACCCGCCGGCCGCACCCCAGAGGCGGTAATGGCTGAGATCAAAGCTTTCGTCAGATCAAAGCCTGCTGCGTTCGTTTGTTTTGGATGTACACGCTTAAGGGTTCATTTGAGCCTCATCTGGAACAAACATCGGCTTCCTTCTGACCCCAGAACCTCCTGGAGAAACAGAAGAGAATCCAAGCGCCCAGGCCTTCACCAATCCCAGTCGATGGATGATCAAAGACCCACAGATCTTTAAAGATCTTTAAAGATCTTTAAAGATCAAAGATCTGTTGAATAATTTCATGGCTGAATTCACTTTAATACAGTAAAATCTGATGCTGAGAGGGAGAGATTCAACAGAAAGTATCCTATACGTGTCATAATGTGTGTGTGTGTGTGTGTGTGTCTAAACTCTCACTCGTGTCGTTAGGAGCTGGTGTGTGTGTGTGTGTGTGTGAGACGTCTCTTTTCTGCCGAGGGGAAAATGTAAATGGTTTCCCATCTATTGTTGCACAAGTCAGCCAAGTCTTAAAAGCTTTACGCGTCGAGTCAGTCACGCAGAGGTGGCACTTAACATATCATCTCCAGGAATCTGGTCATCTCTCTCACACACACACACACACACACACACACAATCTGGCTGCTGTATCACTGGGAGGCTCAGTCTGAATTGATTTCAGAACCACCAGCCAAGCAGACCTTTAGGTCTTTGTTGTTGCTTGGTTCCCAGCTCTGGTTTTGTATTCCTTCCCTGTTCCCGCTCTTCTCTGGGACTCTGCTGCCTCTCCTCCGCCAGAGGAGACAATCAACAACAACAACAGCTCAGGGCTTTTCTCTCCTCTATCTGGTTTTCTGCTGTCTTTAAAATATAGTTTTTAGATCTGAATGGTCGGGACGTCACCCACTGGTTTGTGTCGCACCAGTTTCTGAGGTCAAATATCTAAATTAATTATGGAAATATTGTCATTTGGACCCCCAGATCATAATATAGGAGGGTGAGTCAATCTGTTGATGCTATCAGAAGTATGTCAAGTATATCGAAAATGAACGGGAGTGATTTGGAGCCCCCTAGCGGATCTGGGTGGTGTTGCTTGTGAAGTCACTTCTTTTCTGAGCCCATGCCTCCAGCGCGTGTCACAATGGTCTGACACGGTGATAACGGTAATGTGCACGCTCTTTGAGGAGTTTTTTCCCCCCCTGGATAATGAGGATGTCTTTAATATCCGTCAGAAGACATAAATGGTCCTCTCACAAGCCGCTCGTCTGGGCTTCATTCTCAATCCTGATGGCTGCGCGGTGATATCGACAGAGATGTGAGAGCATCCTCGATGTCCAGCTGCAACTGGGACGAAGGTCACCATGTTCCGAAACCCTCCCTTGAGCGAAACTGTGGACAGCCAGGTGAGAGTGGACAGATGTTCACTGAATAGGCGTTAAGAGAGAGCAAGAAAACAGTCTGGTGGGCAGAAAACAAGGATTATCCTGCACCGGTCACGCTTTTATGAGACTTTTAATGAACCATAAACAGGAATAAATCACAAAATGTGCTTTAGCTGCCTTGTTTTCAGAACGCGGACTTCAATCCGGTCCTACTGGGCCACAATCCAGCCGGGTTTTCCTTCCTGCTCCCTGTTTCCCAGGTGTCAGGCGGTAGGAAGGAAAACCCGGCTGTAGGACTCTAGGACTGGGCCGGTGACCCCTGAGACGAAGGGGCCGACCTGGAGTCTTCAGACGTCTGGGACTGCCAGGCGTGCGCCGAGCTTCAGGTAACAACCAGCTGGACCTCACCTGAACTTGAAACCAAGCGAGGCCGCGTGTGGGCGGGTGATTAAAGCGCGCGTTTAGCCGCCGCGCTTCCCACGCCGTCCTCAACCAGGTGACAGCCGCCGCCACCGCCACCGCGCTCTTTGCGCGTGATGGACGCCGTAATTACAGAGCGGCGGGCCGATAACGGCGGTGAGATCGAGTGGAGCGTCGACGCGTCGCGCCACCTGTTCGGCGACGGACGCCTTTAAAGAGAACGAACCTGCCAACGTCACGACCGCCGGGCGCCTGGCAGAAGCCCAGGGCCGGGGCCCTTGAGCCGACCACCTCCCGTTTTGATTCAGCCACATCAAAGGAGGACATCAAAGCCTGCTGAATAAAGCATGGCGCCGTGGGAAGCGGAGGGCAGCGTCTGTCGGGAGGTGCAGAGACAGAAGGAGCTGCTTCTTCCTCTTCTTCTCCTTCTTCTTCTCCTTCTTTCAGCACAAGCGGTGTGGTGGCGAAGGGATCAAAGCCATCATTAAAGGAGCACCAGCGAAGGGTTCGCCTTTAATCTGTCGCTTCACGTCGGTCTCAAAGCCCTCGTCCCTTCTTCATCTCGTAGGAACTCCGCGTTTGAGACCAGCGTGTCTCCAGGAGCTCCACCAGGACGTCTCACCTCTGGCTTTGACCGCCGAATTAAAAAAAAGAGGCTGGCGCAAAGGTTACTCATCAAGGCCCCCCCCCGAGTGGCTTTGATGTAGAGGGTGAACCCGCAGACGCGAACAGCTGGAGGCCCGTGGACCGTCTCAGCACTTGTTAGAGGGAAACGCTCGAGTGTTCCTCAGACCTTCACGCTCCAGAGAGCGCGCTGGCGAGCTTCTCCAGGAACGTCCATCTGCTCCTGTCGGAACTGTCGGAATTAAAAGTTGGGAGCAGAAGACGGACGCAGATACATACGCACCAACGTCTCTACAGGCGGGATCTTCAGGTCACGACGCGTCTCGACGGGAAAATATTTCCTCTTGTTACGACAGAAATTTCAGGGTACGAAAGGTAAAAACGCGCTACCGCTGCTACTCGCAGCTCGCGGAGTTTAGCGAACGTGAACGTGCTCGTAGCTGCTCTGCCATTGGCTGTTGCCTAGCAACCTCCTGTCACCCCATTGGCTAGGAGGGACGTCGATATGTACAGGTGTGTGTATCCCAGCGTCGTCTTCGTTTAACTTTTATTCGCTATGGACCCACGTATGGAACGTGATGGAGAGAAGTGAAAGAGAAGAAAAGAAGAAGAAGAGAGCTTTTTTGTCCGTACAAAAGAAGCAAGAAATAATAGAAAAGCATGAAAAAGGGATGCGTTTGGTTGATCTCTCCAGAGAATACGGCCGTAATACATCGACGATAACACGGTATTAAAACAACGTTGGTTGCTAGTGATGACGCTATCGTAAGATTAACCTTATATGTTGTTCCTGGAGAAGCCTTGAACTTAATTCATACATTTATTATGCGCTAATCTAACTAACACGTATTTGTTACATGTTTTGATGCATTTTTAGGATTTATAAAAAAATGATGTCCGAATTTTTGGGGTCTTGGAGCGGATTAGGACATTTACGTAAAAAAAAACGTAAACATTAAAGCGTCTCTATTTACGTAATTTTCAGGTTACTAAACAACTTCTGGAACCGATTAATTTCATACGTAGAGGTCCCGCTGTACTTAAAATCCAAACGCGGCCGGATCGCCCGATCCTTCCTCGTCAACGTTTTCGACTCTCGTTGTGGGACGCCGTCTCCACAGCTGTTTGCGCAGATGTTCCGTCGTCCGCCGTCTCGAGCCTTGTTCCCTGGGAAGAGGCGGCGTTCCCGGACCATTCCCGGAGCTCCGAGGCCCTCCGGCCGCCCCGCCGCCCCGCCGGGATTAACCGCATTAATCAGGGCCGCCGCTCGAAAAGGTCGCCTAATGGGCAGGAGCGAGGATCATATGTTCGCCTTTACGCCTCACGGCGGGGAGCCGCAGGGGGCCGGGGGCGCCCGCCGGGCCCTGTCACAACATTGACTCCCCTTAATTAGCCCCCACCTTCGCCCGATCCACCGCCGGGCGGCGACGGGGACGGAGGCCCCATCCCGTCCGGCAAGGCGGCGGGAGCTTCCGGAGTCGTCCTGGGTCCAGTGGGAGCGCGCTTATTAAACAACAACAACAACAACAATAATGATGATGATGATGATGATGATGATAATAATAATAATAATAATAATCAATATCTACGATCACCAACAGTCCTCTGTGCTCGATATCAGTGTAACACACGTGTGTGTAGTGGATTTGTGTGTTCATGTGTTCACGCTGCTGTTGGTGTAACACACGTGTGTGTAGTGGATTTGTGTGTTCATGTGTTCACGCTGCTGTTGGTGTAACACACGTGTGTGTAGTGGATTTGTGTGTTCATGTGTTCACGCTGCTGTTGGTGTAACACAAGTGTGTGTAGTGGATTTGTGTGTTCATGTGTTCACGCTGCTGTTGTTGTCTGCTGGAGCGACGTCTCATCCTCCTAAAACCACCAGCAGCTTTGTTTTGTTATTTTCACTCTTCATTAATTCTGACTCGGAGATATAAACCCCCATAAATCTCTGCTCACACACACACACACACACACACACACACACACACACACACACACACACACAGTCTGTCAGGGAGTAGAATCAAACAAACAGCAGCGTTAAAAGGTGAAAGGACTGGAAACGTTGCGTCTGAACATTATTACTCAACATTTAGAGGTGAGAGGAGGGTTTGGCTGACAGCCGTAATCACGCGTGATCGTTTGTGTGTTTTATTCCGTGTTTTAATGACGCTGCAATCTTTTCTTCCCGTCTGCGGAACCACAATCTCTCTCACGCGGAGGCAAAGACATTAAAATGCTGAGCTTCAGTTCAGCCGAGCTTTTATTTTGGTGACTGAGCACCTGTCCACCGCCTCTCCTGTTTGAGTATTTACCTTAAAGCAGCCACAAACGCCCCCCCCCACCTGAGCCGCGAGCCCAGGTGGAGCGGAGAGGACCCACAAATGTCCTCGCTCTGACAGGTAAACCTGCCCCCGGTGGTCGGCGGGGGCTTCGCCCTCCCCTCTCGCGTCCTCCCTCCCATCGTCTCCTCGTCAGGACTCCCGCGGAGCCCCGAAAAGGTCACGGGTGCGGCGCCATCACAATCAAGTTGTCACGCAAACAAGGACCCCGAAGGGGGTTTTTTTTTTTTTCCGCTTCACTTCGGTTTTGTTTCGACCTGCAGGAAGTCTTCAGAGTCCCTCGTGACGACGATTAAACCATCAAGCGAGACCTCGTCCAGCTGTTTACCCGTTCACCCGTTCACCTCGTTCACCCGTTTACCTGCTTGGCCCTCAGATCCATTTTTCCCACTTTGTCGTTCTTTTGCAACGTCGTTCTTTTTGATCGCTCTACGATTGAGCCTCAACTGGATCTCTGAAAGTCGTAATCGCCTGACCGAGGTCGGGATTATCGAGCATTTCCGGGACCGCAGTCGGCTGAGAGGCGTCGATGGAGGGGTCCTCCACCGTCGTGCGCGTGAAGCCCGTAGACGTTTGAGGGCGGAGCTCTCTAAACTTTCTCCTCTGGTCGATCGCGCGGCGCTCGAAAATCGAGTAAACCCCCCCCGCCGACGAGCCTGTGGGGCGGTCGATCGACAGACGGGGTGAGGCCGGCGAGCGTCAGGCACGGAGCGTTTGCAGAGAAATGAAAAGCGCTTTATTGTGTCGTTAATCGGGTTCTAATCAATTCGCTCGACTTCGATGGATGTTCTGGTGGAGACTCTGCGCTCTGTTACCGCAGCAACACACACACACGCTTGTCCTTCTATATTTGTGAGGACCTTCATAGTCATAGTGTATTAACCAGCCCTTGACCCATCCTACCTAACCCCCTGACCTCTGACCCATCCTACCTAACCCTCTGACCTCTGACCCATCCTACCTAACCCTCTGACCTCTGACCCATCCTACCTAACCCTCTGACCCATCCTACCTAACCCCCTGACCTCTGACCCATCCTACCTAACCCCCAGACCTCTGACCCATCCTACCTAACCCCCTGACCTCTGACCCATCCTACCTAACCCCCTGACCCATCCTACCTAACCCTCTGACCTATCCTACCTAACCCCCTGACCTCTGACCCATCCTACCTAACCCTCTGACCCATCCTACCTAACCCCTGACCTCTGACCCATCCTACCTAACCCCCTGACCTCTGACCCATCCTACCTAACCCCCTGACCCATCCTACCTAACCCCCAGACCTCTGACCCATCCTACCTAACCCTCTGACCCAGACCCATCCTACCTAACCCCCTGACCTCTGACCCATCCTACCTAACCCCCAGACCTCTGACCCATCCTACCTAACCCTCTGACCCAGACCCATCCTACCTAACCCTCTGACCTCTGACCCATCCTACCTAACCCCCTGACCCATCCTACCTAACCCTCTGACCTATCCTACCTAACCCCCTGACCTCTGACCCATCCTACCTAACCCTCTGACCCATCCTACCTAACCCCCTGACCTCTGACCCATCCTACCTAACCCCCTGACCTCTGACCCATCCTACCTAACCCCCTGACCCATCCTACCTAACCCCCAGACCTCTGACCCATCCTACCTAACCCTCTGACCCAGACCCATCCTACCTAACCCCCTGACCTCTGGCCCATCCTACCTAACCCCCTGACCCAGACCCATCCTACCTAACCCCCTGACCTCTGACCCATCCTACCTAACCCTGACCTCTGGCCCATCCTACCTGACCCCTGACCCATCCTACCTGACCTCTGACCCATCCTACCTAACGCCCTGACCTCTGGCCCATCCTACCTAACCCCCTGACCTCTGGCCCATCCTACCTAACCCCCTGACCCAGACCCATCCTACCTAACCCCCTGACCTCTGACCCATCCTACCTAACCCCCTGACCTCTGGCCCATCCTACCTGACCCCCTGACCCATCCTACCTGACCTCTGGCCCATCCTACCTAACCCCCTGACCTCTGACCCATCCTACCTAACCCCCTGACCCAGACCCATCCTACCTAACCCCCTGACCCAGACCCATCCTACCTAACCCCCTGACCTCTGGCCCATCCTACCTGACCCCCTGACCCAGACCTATCCTACCTGACCTCTGACCCATCCTACCTGACCCCCTGACCTCTGACCCATCCTCCCTGACCTCTGACCTGTCGGTCTGTCACTCCGATGGCGTGCTGAGGGCTTCATTCTTCTTCTTGGTCCGTATCTGATCGTGCCTGAAGGATCCTGATCGGTGAATAACGATAAGAGCGCTCCTTTAATTAATAGGAGAGGATGTGCTTCCTGCAGACTGGGTCTATCCTGTTTGAGCGAACCACAGGAGATAAGACGCAGTCTGTTTGTACATCCACCGAAAACTCGTTATCAGACACGTCCGATAGCATCGCGGGATATCGGCGTTAGCGGAAAATATCGGCATCGATTTTCTTTCCTTCTTTAACGGTGAAACTCCTAATCAGCGTCAAACCCTTCCCCTCCTCTCACTCCACATGCCGAAATCGGGGAGCTGTTGTCTCGGTTACCCAAAACGATTCCGGTTCTTGAAGTGGGGGGGGGGGGTCCACCCACGTACATCGGTAGATATCGACATCGGGAACCAAGAGAGAGAATCTGAAGGTCAGACATCGGTAAAAAAGACAGCATCGGACATCCCCTAGTTATCGCCCCCCCAACATCGCTGTAGAGGGATTAACCAGTAATCTAGGACACCTCAACTAAACCTGAGGGTCCTTTGGGCCCCCCCCCCATCTGGACACACGTGGGGGGGGGCAGGTTCCTGGTTGGGAATCCATGTGAAAGCTCGGAGCAGCTCGGGGGGGGGCTCTCCTTCGCTGCCTCATTACTGACGCGTCCCCTCGCCCCCGCCACACCGAGCTATCGAGGCTGGTGGGGGGGGTGATTTAGGCGAGAAGCTGGGCAGCTCTATTTGGACCTCATTGAGTTGGGCCCCCCCCCCCATTAACAGGTCATTAATGGGTAATTACCGCCCCTGGGTGTGGATCCGCCGTCCCAGCGGTATGGAGATGAGTCCACTAAATAAAGGTTACCAACCCCCCCCGACGCCGTGGTGGATGGCGTGCGGTGACATTGAGAAATGCCACGGCCAACAGCGGAAATGTGTGTGTCCGCTCCCCGATACCAGGGTTCGCACTCCGTGACAGGTCCGCCTGTGTGTGCGCGCGTGTGTGTGTGTGTGTGTGTGTGTGTGTGTGTGTGTGTGTGTGTGTGTACCTGCTGAGCAGCAGAGGAGGAAAACAACCCCCCCCCCCCCCCACCCTTTTGTTGTTGACTTCTCGGAGGCGGGCGGAGACGATATCAAGACGGCGAACGCTCGAGAAATAACGATGGAAAAGTTCCATTTTAAGACCAGGAGGGTGGCGAGAGCGGAAGAGATGAATAATTAATCTCATGAAAAAGGTCGGATTATTTCACGATATCCTCCAGTTCGGTTTACACGTACACCTCAAAATCGCATGTTTAGTAAATACATATGTGTATATAACGTAACACACCATCATATGTGATCTTAATGAACCTCATACATGGAGGAGGAGCTGGTGGGAGAGGTGATTTCGGCTCGACGAAGAACCACAGAAACTTCCACGATTTTTTTTTATATCGGCAGTACCGCGTCCTCCCACCAGGGGGCGGCGTGCGGGTTTTGTTCCGCGTTGTTTATCTTCATCTTTAATTTGGCGGAACAGAAATGTCGCCTCCCCTCAGCGTCACTCCCCGACAACATTATGCGGAAATGATGAATTTCTGATTCGCATTACGGGCTGAAAATCCCAGAATCTCCGCGGACGCGGCCGGAGATTAAACCCGGCGTTTCTGCCCGACTTCCGTCACAGACCAGTGAGGAAGATCGGACTGACAGATAAGAGCGATCCATCCAGCTCAGCGTACGGGGAGCAGACGTGTGTGTGTGTGTGAGTGTGTGAGTGTGTGTGTGAGTGTGTGTGTGTGTGTGAGTGTGTGTGTGTGTGTGAGTGTGTGAGTGTGAGTGTGTGTGTGAGTGTGTGTGTGTGTGTGTGTGTGTGTGTGTGAGGGTGTGTGTGTGTGTGTGTGTGTGTGTGTGTGTGTGTGTGTGTGTGAGTGTGTGTGTGTGTGTGTGTGTGTGTGTGTGTGTGTGTGTGTGTGTGTGTGTGTGAGTGTGTGTGTGTGAGTTCTGAATACCAAAATCCTCGTTCTACTATCAAAGTGAGGACATTTTGGTTGGTCCTCACTGGGGCTGGCTAATCGGTTATGTCTACAGTGTCCTTACAAAGATTGATGTATGGGGTGTGTGTGTGTATGTGTGTGTGTGTGTGTGTGTGTGTGTGTGTGTGTGTGTGAGTGTGTATGGGGGGGGGGTTTCTTGAAGGTCCAGACCTGATTTAAGGTTGAGGTTAGACCTGGTTCTAGGACGGGTCAGACGTTAAGGATTATGACTATGAAGGTCCTCATAAAGATAGAAGTACAAGGTGTGTGTGTGTGTGTGTGTGTGTGTGTGTGTGTGTGTGTGATGTGTCGTTGACACCACTCCACCAATCTTTTTCCTGTAGATTCTTAATCTGATGAAGCTGGAGGTCATCTCAAGCCTTTAATCATCGCTTCACTTAAAATAAAAACACAAATATTTTCTGAAGCCCGAAGGAGTCGATCGTCCCCGCGTTGATTCGCGACGCTCTAATTTTGGATCGAGAGCGCGCTGGAAGTCGAGATAGCCTCGTTTTTCAAATCACATCGAACAGACGTGGAGGCTCTAATTAGGTAAATGAGGATTCATCAGCTGAAGTGCGGATCAGGGTCGTCGTTTAACACCCAGACCAGGCGGTGGGAACGGAACCCCCAGCACACACACACACACACACACACACACACACACACACACACACACACACACAAAATGAAGAGGCACTCCAGCAGCCATTTTGAGTAGACCCACCACGTTTGGATGGACGGATGATGGATGGATGGATGGGTGATTAGTGGTATATAAATCTCAACACGATGAACAACAGTAATAAAGTTTGACCCAATAACATGATACCTGATGACGTCATCGCCTAATTAATAATTAATCATCTCATATCAGATGAGGAACGCGCGTTTAGGACGTTCAAATCCCGACAGACGTGTGTGAATTCCTCCTTCCATGATGGGAGGTAAACACCCCAGACAACATTTCCAGGAGAAGCGTCTAATCTGTCTGAGGCTCGCTCGGTTCCGGGGCTCAGATTAACGACCCCCCCCCCGTCCTCCTCCTCCAGTCTGGGTCCAGAATCCACATTAACACCGAACAGGAACCGCGTTTGGAGAGGGGGGGGGTTCCAACATTTTGGTTTTGCACACCTCGGCTGGGAGGGAGAATGTGCAGCATGGGAGCTGGATTACCGGGATTATACCCGCCGCAGCCGCGGGTTCTCCCACTTTAAAGCCCCAAAAAATATATTAAAAATATTTTAAAAAAAAGCAAAGTATAACAGTGTGAGGGGCTTTGGGCTGGGTGAGGGTTTCAGGGAGGTTTGAGTCGCATCAGAAAACCTGGAGAAGAAAAGCGACGTTTCGACGGAGAAACAACAAAAGCGGGGATTAAGACCACCTGACGGTCCCCCGGACCCCCGTCGCATCAAAGCCTCGCACCCGGTCGATCTCCCCCGAGAGAAATACCGCCGAACGACGGCGAATCGACCGATCTCTGTCTCGGGAGGAGCCCCGGAGATGCCTTTCATGCCTTCATGTGTGACGCAAGGCGCCTGTTGATCTTTCGGGGGGCTTTAATTGCTTTGATCTCCGCTGCGGCGGCTGCTCCTCCGCCGTAAACGCGCTGGACACGTGATCAAAGGTCTCCCTGATTAATATTAATGAGATCACGTGGTGTGTCTGCGGGGGGGGGGCTGTTGCTGCGTGACGCCGCTGCGGATGCTGCGTTCACTTTCCGCTCACGTCCCGCTGGCGGAGCGGCACCTTTTAAAGATGCGAGGCGGACGCGCGTCGCCGCGTTCCCGCGTCGCGTCCAACCTGAGCGCGCCAAATCGGGCGGTTTTCCCGCCCCCCCCGGGGGGAACATCAAAGCGGCGATTGATGCCGTCAAAGTGAAAGGAAATGAGAACTGAGCGGCTTTTTCCGACAATAAAGTTTCCTTCTTAAGGACGAGGACGTTGATCGATGAGACGGGAACGTCGCCCGGGCGTCGTTTTCCCGGGGACGTGACCTTTAAGCCGGCCGTTCCCTCCCCTTCGCTCAACTCCGACAATCCCGGTTGGGATGAAAACGCCGCTGGGAAAGTAATAAAAGAGCGCGGGCGAGGCGACGCGCTGACATTTCGAGTGGGTTTTCCCGGCCACAGTCGATACGCGTGACGGGGGGGGGGGGGGCGAAGCCACGTTTAAAATAGGACCGCGAAGGCATCGGGCGAACCTCGAGGGACGAGCTGGGGGCCCAGCGACCCCCCCCACCACATAGACAGAAGATGGATTCGCTTTATCACCGCGGCCGCGCGTGCCGAACGAGCCCGGGGAAATCAACAACTCCCGGAGAGGAGCGGGCCCAGGGTCCGGAACGCCGCGGAAGAGCGCGGGAACAATCCCGTCGTCTTTCCTTTATGTGAATTATTAGACGCTTGCTCCGAAAATTACCACGTTAATTAACTAAATGGGCTCCTTTTGTCTTCTGTGTTTTGCATAATAACCTAATTTCAACCTGTCTGCGGTGACTTGTGGCGAATGCCTTCCCGAGCACAATAACGCCTTAATTGTGAGGCTCCGCCGGAGGATCAAAGCCCCCTTTCTGGCTTTGGTTCCTTGCAGGCTTTTGTTTAAAGGTTCGCGTCGCTCCGCAGGTTAGAGGGAGTCGACGAGCGCCGGGACGCTCCGATTTCGTGATGGCGAGCGGGAATGTGAAAGTCGCTCTCGCGAGCGCGCTTCCCAGGTTTCAAGGTTGGTTATTGATTGATCAAAGGGCAACATCAAAGAACAACAGAGGGTCTGTCTCCAGTTGATGTTTTAAAGTCACGCCTGGCGAGGCCGGGCAGCCTTCGGTTGTGACTCCGAGACTCGGAATCGAGATTCCAGAAAGTTGGAGCGTGAAGAGGACAAAGGAGAGCGAGGCAACCGGCGATGGAGGAGACTCCGGAACAACGCGGAGGCAACGGAGCGAATCCAGGTTACCCGGGGACGCTCGCCCTCGCGGCCCTGCAGGAAGGGAAACATAAAAGCCCTCAAGGCAGATCAAAGGTGGATCGAACGCCGTGGCAAGAGGTCGGAGGTCATCAGAAACAGGCCGTTTCAAGGATCCATCCCAGGAAGTATTCCCTGTTATTCCTGCTATTCCCAAGATGAGTCAGCACCAGCTTCCATTTCCGACCCCAAAGCTCCGCCCCTGCGACCGCGGCCCTCCGGAGACACGATCCGAGGGTCCGCCCCTTCCCCTCGCCGTCCGAAAAGATCCGGGCGTGCCGCGTAAACGTCCGGCGAATCCCCCTGACAACGGGAATCCTCGGGCTCCAGGTGAAGGGCCAGAGGGAGGCCCCTAATTGAAACGCCCCCCCCAAGAGGGGCCCCCGGCCTCCGTTCTCGTTCTCCTCTCCCGTATCGCTTTCCGCCCTTATCGCGACCGCTCGGCGAAGTGTATTGCGTCACATGCTCGCTCGCCTGCGCACGATTCCATTTGCACCTCGACGCTCCGTCGACTCGATAACCCTCGACTCAACAGCCGTCAGGAACGAAGAGGCTTCTACTGTGTGTGTGTGTGTGTGTGTGAGAGTGTGTGTGTGTGTGTGTGTGTGTGTGTGTGTGTGTGTGTGTGAGAGTGTGAGAGTGTGTGTGTGTGTGTGTGTGTGTGTGTGTGTGTGAGAGTGTGTGTGTGTGAGAGTGTGTGTGTGTGTGTGTGTGTGAGAGTGTGTGTGTGTGTGAGTGTGTGTGTGTGTGTGTGAGTGTGTGTGTGTGTGAGTGTGAGTGTGTGTGTGTGTGTGAGTGTGTGTGTGTGTGTGTGTGTGTGTGTGTGTGTGAGAATGTGTGTGTGTGTGAGTGTGTGTGTGTGTGTGTGAGTGTGTGTGTGTGTGAGTGTGTGTGTGTGTGTGTGTTCTTGTTCCTCAGCAGCTACAGGCTGTTTTTATTTCATTCTTACGTGTGTCTTTATTTTCCCGTTGCGTGATGATCTGGTCCCATTCGAGGAAAGCGAGGCCCGACCTCGAGCGTCGGGGGGGGGCGGCGGACCGCCGGGCGAGACCAAGAGACGTCGGAGAATCCGAACTTTGGCTGCTTCAGCCCTGCGTTAGCTCTCCGCCACGCTCTCTACAACCCCGGCGATGTGAGCGTGACCCCCGACGAGCCGACCGCCTGAACTCCGCGTCGCTTAAACCCTCGGCGAGGAGGGGGCGTGACCTCACGGCGTGTAATCCCAGCTCCAGCTCAAACACAACCCGATCCGCCCAGAGAGGTCTCGACTCTCGCCCCCCCTCGCTGAGGCGTCTCCATTGTCCTCGTAATCGAGGGCCGAGCGTTCGCCCTCCCTTCGCTGACGGGGAGGTTTCGTTCTGTGAAGCGGTGGTCGTGGATCTTTGCCGAGCTGAAAACAAAAATAACGTTTCTGTGGACGCGAGCGGTCGTTTCATCGTGGGTGAGAGCGACCGACGCGGGCCGCTGGGTCGTAATGATTGTTTTCGCTCTCCTTCCCGACGGACTAAACAACATCTGAAGTTCTCCGCCTGGATGGAGATAACGCTCCATCTTCGCCGAACTGATTGCATTACGGCCTTTTGTGCCGCTGTCACGCTGCTGCCGCGATGTCTCCATTACCCGTAAACGCCCCCCCCCTCGAGGACCGCTGGAACACTGAAGATACACTGATACACTCATCATCACCACCATCATCACCATCATCATCATCATCATCACCATCATCATCATCACCATCATCATCATCATCATCATCACCATCACCATCATCATCATCACCATCATCATCATCATCACCATCACCATCATCATCATCACCATCACCATCATCATCATCACCATCACCATCATCATCACCATCATCATCATCATCATCATCACCATCATCATCATCATCATCATCATCATCATCATCATCATCGTCATCATCACCATCATCATCATCATCACCATCATCACCATCATCCATCATCACCATCATCATCACCATCATCATCACCATCATCATCATCATCATCATCATCACCATCATCATCATCATCATCACCATCATCATCACCATCATCATCATCACCATCATCATCATCATCATCATCATCACCATCATCATCACCATCATCATCATCACCATCATCATCATCATCATCATCATCATCACCGCCATCATCATCATCATCATCGTCGTCGTCGTCGTCATAACCTTGGAAGACCTTCACTGGCCTGGACGAGGCCTCTCGGCCGTGGTCGAGCCTAGAGCGCCCTCTATGGACCGTCTTTGGGAAGCGGCCGCGATGGGGGATGTTGAGTCTTGGGGGAAATGACGTATTAGACCAAAATGTGGTTTTAAAGCACCCAAACAGTCGCGTAATCCCGACTGCCCCTTTCATGGTGATTTTGACCCCCCCACCTTTGACCCTGAGATTATTCAACCTCAACTGAGTATAAGAAAAGAATACAATCGTTGTTGTTGTTGTTGCGGATCCACAGATGTCACGAGTTTGGTTAAATTGAGTTTGAGCTCAATTCCATTTTTAATCTGGTGCGTGATGTCCAAAAAAAGAACGGAAAAGTGTTGGAAAAGTCCCGAAATTGAGAGATTAGAAACACCTAAATCTGCTTCAAATAAAATATCTCCGTAAAAAAAATAGCAACTACCCTTTTATCTGCATTAATACAGATAAAATACCCAGTAAATAAAATAAATAAATATAAATAAATCCAGTAGTGTGCGAGTAAATTTATAAAATAAAGTAGCACGACGCGTCGCCTTTTATTTTGAAAAGCCTAAGCCCCGCCCCCCACTTCCGCCCCGGTTGCCGCTGCATGTCTGGTCCGCAGAGTTTTGTCTCCTTTATTCGTGAACAAACATGTCTCTGGAGGTGGAATCCGCAGAGTAAGTCATCGGGACCGCGTCGACCCCCCCCCGCGTCTGAGCCGCTCCGGCCGCTCGAACCCGCGTGTTTGTGCGTGTTTTCTGTCCATCCGGGGCCTTCGTCGAACACAGCGGCGTTAGCGCGCTAGGCTAAAGTTAGCCGGTTAAGTCGGTCAGTTTAGTTCTTAAACCCGACCCGCTGGTGCCGTTCAACCCGGACTAGTTAGTCGGGTCGGTGTTGGTGATCCCGGGGAGGCCGAGCACGTTGTTTTTGACGAGCCGGCCGGCCCGGGGGCAGGTTTTTACCCCTACATCAAAGAGCACCCGCTTTGATCTCGCCCTTTGATCCGACGCCTGTCCGTTCATCCCCGCAGCGTGATCCGTCTGATCATGCAGTACCTGAAGGAGAACAACCTGCAGAGGACCCTGGCCACCCTGCAGGAGGAGACCACCGTCTCCCTCAACACCGTCGACAGCATCGAGAGCTTCGTCGCCGACATCAACAGCGGCCACTGGGACACCGTCCTGCAGGCCATCCAGTCCCTCAAGCTCCCCGACAAGACCCTCATAGACCTCTACGAGCAGGTGGGGGGGGGCGAAGGGCGCCCGCCGGGGGAGGCCCGGTCCGCCAAAGACCCGTCTGAAACCGTTGCGTCCTTCGCAGGTGGTGCTGGAGCTGATCGAGTTGAGGGAGCTGGGCGCCGCGCGTTCGCTCCTGCGGCAGACCGACCCCATGATCATGCTGAAGCAGACCCAGCCGGAGCGGTACATCCACCTGGAGAACCTGCTGGCCCGCTCCTACTTCGACCCGCGGGAGGTGAGCCCCGGGACCGCCGCCGTCCCCCGACGCGAGGGGTCGAAACGTCCCGATGTTCGGTTTTGGGGGGCGCATCTGGGAGCCAGGGGTCACGACCTCGTCTACCAGAGGGGTCGCCTCGGGGGTCGGACAAACAAAAATGATGATAGTTGCTTTGATGTGTGGACCGCGTCGCCTTTTTCCCTTTGATCCTCACGACTTTGAATCCAGCCGCGGCCCAAAGTGGAGGGGTCAGCGGGCCTCGTTCGGCCCGCGGGCCACCGGTTGACGATCACCGGTTCACGTTTTGAAGTCCGGTTGGGCGTCGCTTGAGTCAGAAACCGGTCGTCGGTTTCCGTAGAGGCGTTAAAAAAAAAACGTAAATACGACGTTCCTGAACGTGGCTCCGCCCCCCCGCAGGCGTACCCCGACGGCAGCAGCAAAGAGAAGCGGCGCGCCGCCATCGCTCAGGCCCTGGCCGGGGAGGTCAGCGTGGTGCCCCCCTCCCGTCTGATGGCTCTGCTGGGTCAGGTGGGTGTTCGCCGGCGCCGGGCGGGACCGTCGGCGGCGGCTGTTGACGGCGGTTCTTTCGTCCCACAGTCCCTGAAGTGGCAGCAGCACCAGGGGCTCCTCCCCCCGGGGACCACCATCGACCTGTTCAGGGGGAAGGCCGCCGTCAAGGACGTGGAGGAGGAGCGCTTCCCCACCCAGCTGAGCAGGCAGATCAAGGTGCTGCCTCCCCCTACCTCCCCCCCCAGGACGTGTCCTCACGTCCTCTCTCGTCCAACAGTTCGGGCAGAAGTCCCACGTGGAGTGTTCCCGGTTCTCCCCCGACGGGCAGTACCTGGTCACCGGCTCCGTGGACGGCTTCATCGAGGTGTGGAACTTCACCACGGGGAAAATCAGAAAGGTAGGGGCCGCCAACCCGGGGGGGGGGGGGGGCGGGACCCTCCGACGGGCTGTAACCGACCCGTTTGGACCAGGACCTGAAGTACCAGGCCCAGGACAACTTCATGATGATGGACGACGCCGTGCTGTGCATGTGCTTCAGCCGGGACACGGAGATGTTGGCCACGGGGGCGCAGGACGGGAAGATCAAGGTAAGGGGGGGGGTTGGCGAGGGGGGCGGGGAGCGGCGCCTGACTCGGGCCCGTGTGCTCAGGTGTGGAAGATCCAGAGCGGCCAGTGCCTGCGCAGGTTCGAGCGCGCCCACAGCAAAGGGGTGACGTGCGTCAGCTTCTGTAAGGACAGCAGCCAGCTGCTCAGCACCTCCTTCGACCAGACCATCAGGTGAGCGCCGCCCACCCCGCGGGGGGGCGTGGGGGGGGGGCACAACCAGATCCAGCCCGGGTTTTCCTTCCCACCGCCTTGAGTCCACCAGGGGAACAGGCGGTAGGGAGGAAAACCCGGACCGGACCCCGCCGTCCCAAACACAAACGATGACTAATCGAGGGGTTTTCCGCCGTCACGTCGTCGTCCGCGCTCGCCGTTCTGACTCGCGGCGGTTTCAGGATCCACGGCCTGAAGTCGGGCAAGACCCTGAAGGAGTTCCGCGGCCACTCGTCGTTCGTGAACGAGGCCACCTTCACGCCCGACGGCCACCACATCATCAGCGCGTCGTCGGACGGGACGGTCAAGGTGAGACGCTCGCCCCCCCCCCCTCCCCTCCCCCCTCCCTCCTCTGAACGCCGCGTGCGTCCAGGTGTGGAACATGAAGACCACCGAGTGCACCAACACCTTCAAGCCCCTGGGCACGTCGGCGGGCACCGACATCACGGTCAACAACATCCTCCTGCTGCCCAAGAACCCCGAACACTTCGTGGTGTGCAACCGCTCCAACACGGTGGTCATCATGAACATGCAGGGCCAGGTCAGTGCTCCCCCCACGCCGCCGCCGCCCCGCGTCCGGGTCTGAGCCTGGCCCCAGCCCCTCTGCGCAGATCGTGAGGAGCTTCAGCTCCGGTAAGAGGGAAGGCGGAGACTTCGTGTGCTGCACGCTGTCCCCCCGCGGCGAGTGGATCTACTGCGTGGGAGAGGACTTTGTGCTCTACTGCTTCAGCACCGTCACCGGGAAGCTGGAGAGGACGCTCACGGTGCGTGGGAACGCTCGAGGGGGGGGGGGCGTGATCAAAGCGCAGCGCTTTGATGTTATCGTGTGTTTGAGGCTGCTCGGGATTTAAAATACCCTGCGGCGCCGTTTGTGACCACCAGGGGGCGTGGCTCACCCTTTGAGATCATTTGTGATTTAAACCGTGTAACAAATAAAAGTTCTGAGTTGTGAGCAGTCAAAGCTTTTCTGAAGCCTCTGTGCCCCCCCCCCAGCTCAGTCCTCATCTCACTTCCTCCCCAGGTCCACGAGAAGGACGTGATCGGCATCGCCCACCACCCCCACCAGAACCTCATCAGCACCTACAGCGAGGACGGCCTGCTGAAGCTCTGGAAGCCCTGAGGCCTTCAAAGACTGTGGGACGTTTTCACGCAGCAGCTGCTCCCCCCTCCCCCCTTCCCCCCCACGCGGTGGGGGGGGGGCGTTCCTGAACGTCTGAGAAGCGGAAGCGGCGACGAGCTGCCAGACGTGGGGAACGAGGAGATGTTAGTTTGCAGATGTTATTTTTCTTTGTAAATATATTTTTTATTTCCGTTTTTAAGAAGACCCGCTTGAACGTGGCGTCCCCCTCGTCCTGGACCACGTGGGGGCAAAGCTTGAGTGAGTTTGGTGGAGTCAATAAAGCGTTGTTTCGGACCCCTCCCTCTCTTTTTCTGACGTCCGCTTCAGCCTCGTTATCCTGGGAAGCGCGTCCGCACAACCTCGGGCTTGTTTGGGGGGGGTGGGGGGAGTGGGGGGGGGGTCGGCTCAGCAGAACAAACATTGTCCGGATTCTTGCCGCAGTTCAGAGTAAAAGCACGCGCCGGTCCCGTTCTGCGGTCGGACCCCCTGAGGGGGGGGTCGGGGGGGGCGGGGTCCTCCTCTCTTTGTCCCCCCTCAGGTGTCTCCTGTCTATTTGAAGCTCCGCCCCCCCCGAGGCTCCGCCCAGCTCCTCGGGGTTCTTTTATTGTTAAAGTTTGGCCGGAAGTGGTTTGGACCCTGCCGGTGTGTCAGCGGGGTCGAGCGACCCCCCCCCCCCTCAGTGGTGGAGCTTCCTGCAGGGGGGGGGGTCGCCATGGCTGCAGCTCTGTGCCTCCTGCCCGTCATTCTGCTGTCCGGGTGCTTCGCTCCGACTCGGACCGGGAATGTTGACCTTCCCTCTTCCCCCGCAAACGGGACACTCTCCCCCGCCGGGGCCGGGGCCCCCCCCTGGGCCGGGAGGGGGGGGCGCGCGGCGAGGGAACCTGGAGAAGGCGACGGGATCGCCGGACACCTGAGAGGTGAGAGAGCGG
>CAJVRN010000211.1:10115000-10137500 GCA_911728415.1 Lagocephalus sceleratus
AGAGCTTCTTCCGCTGGTTGGCCACGGCGTACGCCAGCACCAACCAGGTGACCCCCCCCACCACCCCCCATCGGCCCTCGGTAGCGTTACAACCATGCTTCTGTTGCCTAGGTGATGTCCAACCCGGCCCGGCGGCCCTGCCACAACAAGGACTTCCTCAGGCTCAACAACATCATCAACGGGGCCGACTGGCACAACGTGCCCGGAAGTGAGCGCCTACCTGTCCGCCAGTGACCCCCCCCCCCCCATGGGGGGTGGAACCAACCAACCTGGGGGGGGGGGGTGTTTGTCCCGCAGGCATGAACGACTTCAGCTACCTGCACACCAACTGCTTTGAGGTGACGGTGGAGCTCTCCTGCGACAAGTTCCCTCACGCCAGCGAGCTGCCCGTCGAGTGGGAGAGCAACAGGGAGTCCCTGCTGGTGTACCTGGAGCAGGTGCGCCCTCACCTGGGCGGGGCTCACCCCTCTCACACCCTCGGGGGACGTTAACGCCCCCCCCTCTTTTCTCCAGGTGCACCGTGGGATCAAGGGCGTGGTCCGCGACAAGGACACGGGGGGCGGCGTAGCGGGCGCGGTTATCAAGGTGGATGATATCGATCATCACGTCACATCAGGTGGGGCGGGGGTCGGCGGGGAGGGCGGACCTGGGGGGGGCATTACTGACGTCCACGCGTCCTCTCTCAGCTGCCGGAGGGGACTACTGGAGGCTGCTGAACCCGGGCGAGTACCGCGTCACGGCCGCGGCCGACGGCTACCGCCCGTCCTCCCGCACCTGTGACGTCATGTACGACCACCACCCCACCATCTGCGACTTCCACCTCGCCAAGGTTCCGAAGCGGAGGCCGACGCAGGCCCTAAAGGGGGCCGAGAAGCTGCGGCTGTTGCGACGATTGCGCCAACGCAAACAGCGCGTGACCTCCAGGGTCCCCGAGAAAAGACAGGAGGCCTCACAGTAGCTGGATGCTGAATGTTCCCAACAGGAATGTTCCCAACAGATGTCCCCAACAGGAATGTTCCCTAGAGGAATGTTCCCAACAGGAATGTCCCCAACAGATGTCCCCAACAGGAATGTTCCCTAGAGGAATGTTCCCAACAGGAATGTCCCCAAAAGATGTCCCCAACAGGAATGTTCCCTAGAGGAATGTTCCCAACAGGAATGTTCCCAAAAGATGTTCCCAACAGGAATGTCCCCAACAGGAATGTTCCCAAAAGATGTCCCCAACAGGAATGTCCCCAACAGGAATGTTCCCTAGAGTAATGTTCCCAACAGGAATGTCCCCAACAGGAATGTCCCCAACAGGAATGTTCCCAAAAGGTGTTCCCAACAGGAATGTTCCCAAAAGATGTTCCCAACATAAATGTTCGTCCCAGACTGACTGATAACAACGTTAAACTCCGCGCGTAATGGCGCACAAGGAGTGTCTCGGCACGCGCGTTAATTCATATCAGCATATTATATTAATGGTTGATCAATAAAAGAGCGACTGGGGATAAAAGAGCGTCTGACAGTTTCCAGTGTCATCGTTGGTGTGCGACTTCCACATCCTGCCTGGTTCTGCCTTCCAGCGCTGCGCTCGGACCTCCAACTGCCTTTAACCCTTTTCTGCCGCTCCAGCAGCTGGTTCCTGGAGCTCTCTGCGGTTTCCCCCCTGCAAACACCTCTGCTCCTTCCCTCAGATCTGCTTTTTTAAGGAGTTGGGTGCCATTTGTTCGTTGTAATACCAGAACGCACCACCGGGGGGCGCCAACGCCCGCTGGAAGATTGAAGGGAATCCCCGGCTTTGGTGTCGCGGGTTCGATTCCCGGCCAGCGCAACACTGCCTTTTCATTTAAACGCTTTAAAAATAATAATACTTGTCTCTATTCTGCACTATCATTCTTTACTAAACGCCCCACTCTTTGTTCAGCCTACACATGAGCGGCGATGGAGAACTACCCACAACGTTATCGAGCGCTCCATTCAACCTTTTCTGCCGCTCCAACAGCTGATTTCTGGAACTATCTACAGTTTTGACTCATGCAACAATCTCTGCTCCTTCCCACATATCTGTTTTTTTAAATAGTTCAGCGTCATTTTTATATCTGGCATCCCGACATATACCTATATCGATCGAGTTGTAGTACCAGAATCCGCCGCTAGAGAGCGCTAACGCCCCGTCGAAAAACGAGGGGGAATCCCCGTGCATTGGTGGTTCAGTGGTAGAATTCTCGCCTGCCACGCGGGAGGCCCGGGTTCGATTCCCGGCCAATGCAATAACACTTTTTCACTTTTTTAAAAGAAAAATCATTAATAATCGTCTCCACTCTCCGTTATCAATCTTTAATAGACATCTAACCTTTTGTTCAGTCACGCCCAGTGCATGTGCGGCGAACGAGAACCACCAAAAGCATTAGATAAAGTTAAAAACGAGAGTTATTGGTCTAAGGTTGAGTGCAGGAAAATCAAAATATAGGCTCGTTTTCAGACGTCAAGAAAGTTCAACTTTTCGTTTCGAAGACCTTCCACTGCTCACTTTCCATGTAAGAATGTCTAGATATAATCTGTTCATCTTTCTCGCTTCTCTTTCTCATCTTTATTTCTGCATTTCTGCTGCTCCAACAGCTGTTTCCTGTCGCTTTGTCTCCTGCAAACACCTCTGCTCCTTTGCGCAGATCTTCCCTTTATAATCGTCCGATGCCGTTTATTTGTATTTTTTATTTTATTATTTATTTATATATTATATTAAATAAAATATTACTACCTTAGAACCCTAGATTGCCACGATATTATATTAGATTTGATATATGTGCGTATGTATATTCGAGTTGTAGTACCAGAACCCGCCAGGAGGGAGCGCTGACGGCCCGTCGAAAAACGAGGGGGAATCCCCGTGCATTGGTGGTTCAGTGGTAGAATTCTCGCCTGCCACGCGGGAGGCCCGGGTTCGATTCCCGGCCAATGCAACAACACTTTTTAATTTTCTAAAAACTTTTTTTTCCTATCGTTAATAAACATGGCGCCCCTCAGACTTTGTTCAGCCCTTTAAACGGGGGTCATTTATTACACTCACCAGCTACTCTACTGGGTAAACCTGTTTGATTGCTTGTTGTCGCAAATCAGCCAAGCCCATGGCCGCAACCACAAACATTCAGGCAAGCAAATGGGGTCGAGACAACTTTAGGCTCAACCGAGCATCACAAACATTGATCATCAGGCCACCGTTGGCCAGCGGTACAGCGGGTCAAACACAGAAGTAGACTTCTCTATTCAGAAGAGCTCAACCACTTGAAAACTACAAATACCACCAGCCCTACAAGCACACCCCTGACCACACCCCCCCCTCACACACGCACTCCCCCTCCAGGAACATCAGGCTCACACTTTTTCCAGGGCAGTCAACTGGAGGAAAGCTGCAGGCCTTGAAAACCTGGAAAGGTGCTCAAGGCCTGCGTTGACCAGCTGTGCTCACCAAACTGTTCAAGCCCCACACCGCCTGGAGTCAACCACCATCCCCAAGTCCACCACCACCCCCAAGTCCACCACCATCCCCAAGTCCTCCACCACCAGTAGCCTCAGACCCATCACACTAACACCCCCCAGCTTCAAGCCCCCCCAGGCCTCCATCTCCACCGCCCTGCACCCCCTGGAGAATCCTGAGACCTCAATAAAGATGGACCTCAGCTCGACCTTTAACGCTGTCCTCCCGGACATCCTCATAACCAAGCTGCCCGACTTGGACCCCCCCCACATGGATCAAAGACTGAGCCCCCCCCCAACACCACCCACAGGTATGACTTTCCTCCCACACCTCCGCAGCACCATCATTAAATTCAATCACGACCCCACACACATAGGGCTCATCACTAGGGATATCCAATCATATTTTTCTGGTCCTGATCTGATCCCGGTTTGATTGTTTTCAGACTTTTCTCTTGGTGCGTCGCAAAATAAATTGGATCGTTTCAACGATAAATCCACGCTTTGCTTTTCATTGCCAATTTGTTTATTTTACAAATTGAAGACGGCAGCGAGCAAACTAGATAAAACATACAAATGGAATAAAAGAGTGATTATGTAAAGTTATGATTATAAAGTACAAAAACATAATTTTCAAAGTCCAAAGATAAGAGAGACGAATCTAATAGTGGTGTGACCTCAACAACCTCGCCCTCAACACCAGAAGACCAAGGAGGTGGTCCTGGAGCAAAGCTGAGGCGTCCTCTGACACATCTGCCTGGGTCAAGAAAGCCCAGCGGCACCTCCACTTCCTCAGGGTCCTGAGACGGACATCGAGACCATCAAGACCATCGGGAGCATCGAGACCATCAAGACCATCAAGACCATCGAGACCATCAAGACCATCGGGATCATCGGGACCATCGGCACCATCGAGACCATCGGGACTATCAAGACCATTGGGACCATCGAGACCATCGGGACCATCGGGACCATCGAGACCATCAAGACCATCGGGACCATCGGGACCATCGGGACCATCGAGACCATCGGTACCATCGGGACCATCGAGACCATCGGGACCATCAAGACCATCGGGACTATCAAGACCATCGGGACTATCAAGACCATCGGGACCATCGGGACCATCGAGACCATCGGGACCATCGGGACCATCAAGACCATCGAGACCATGGAGACCATCGGGACCATCGAGACCATGGAGACCATCGAGACCATCGAGACCATCGGGACCATCCGGACCATCCGGACCATCCGGACCATCGAGACCATCGAGACCATCGGGACTATCGAGACCATCAAGACCATCGAGACCATCGAGACCATCGGGACCATCAGGACTATCGAGACCATCAAGACCATCGAGACCATCGAGACCATCGGGACCATCGTCCCTTCTCATGCCGTCCCTGTGAGGTACAGTGGCCGACACAAGGGGACAACAGGGTCACCAGAACCCCCCCACACCCCCCCCACACACCTCCACCATCACCTGTTCACCATGCTGGCTTCAGGGTAAAGGTTCAAATCCCTCAGCTACAGAACAAACAGACTGAAGAGCTTTTGTCTTCGTCCCTGAAGGCACCAGCCCCCTGACACTGCCCCCCCTAAACAGTCCTGTCATTCACACTATAGTAATAACATACTATCATGTGTGTACTTTTGTTACTTATGATGCCCTTGTACACACCCCCAGTGTTCATTTGTTTGTTGTACTTTTATCTTTCTGTTCTCTTACTTGCACCTCCGTGGACCTGCTGGCTCATCCTAACTTCCTTGTTGAGTCTGGAGTCTCAATACACAAGGTGAGTCGAAGGCAGGACAGAAATGGAGCCCGTCTTGGACCTGTCACCTGCCGCTGGAACCTGATCCATTCAGCAACAAACTCACACCTTTAATCCCTTCAGCAGACCGACTGACCTGTTTCAATCAATCAATAACCAATAATGTTCAGTTTTTCCATGTTTTCCAGGTTCTGAGGGTGTTTTTGACCCCCTTCCAGGTCCTCGTTAGTATAGTGGACAGTATCTCCGCCTGTCACGCGGAAGACCGGGGTTCGATTCCCCGACGGGGAGTCTCTTTTTCCCCCTCCCTCCACCGGGACTCGACCCCATGGGCCCTTGAGACCCCCGCCTTTTCTTGCCACAAACATACGCTCATCGATAAACTGATTAGTTCAGGACAGACCCTGTCGAGGCTGCTGACCGCAGCGTGCGTGTCTCCCCCGGCAGATACCGGCCAAAGCGGGGTTCGAACCCTCAGAGTCACTAAATCCATTGATCGGGTTCCACCAGGACACGTTCAAGACCACCGAATTTAAATCGGAAAAAAGAAAGACTCCCGTTAACGCTGAAAACTGTCGATAAAATAGATTTTAGGAACAGAACTCATACAGACACACAACCATCATTTCATTTATTTTGAACTCCTTGTTTACTTATTTGCATATAAAAGTGACGGGGTTGTTTTTCGATTTTATTGGATTTAGACGTACATCCAGATACTTTATCGATCAATCCAGGTACCCAGGAGTAACGGCATAAAACTATTAAAGGTGCAAGGATATATTACAGTACGATGCGCTTTAAAAACAGTGTTGAATATATAATTTCGACCGATTTTCTACAACGTGATTGATAGCTCGATTGACAAATGTAAAAGATCTTTTTTTAGATTTCTTTATTATGATGATGTTTAGTTGAGATGGGACGTTTTAACAGAGTTTTGGGGCGGCTGAAACCACAACCGGCGGTGGTCATACGCCCTTTATCGCCGCCGTTATCGATCCGACGAGCAACATCGGAAAATATCGACAGCCGATCGATTCCGAGCGCCGACCAATCAACGCCCGGGCACCCCCCCGTGATCTCGCACCCCATTGGCCGAGCGGCCCGTCAGTCACGGGGGCGGAGGGGCGGGGCCAAGGACATTCCTCCTGTCGCTGATGGAGGAGGAAAAAAAAGAGAAAGTTCCAAAATGGCGGCGCGGACCTAGCTGAGCGGACAATAGAAACACGGCTTCCAGCTCCGCTCCGCCCGGCCTCCCCGCGCCCCGAGACCCCCCTCCCGGCCCAGCAGCACGCCCCGCGCCGGCTGGGGCTCCGCCGCGGGTCCGCTGGAGGAGTTCTGACCCGGGCCATGGTGTTTATCACCCGGACACCTCGGGCTAGCCAGCGAGCTAGGCTAGGCTAGGCTAGGCTAGCAGCGGTCGGGGCTCGGAGGGCAGATGCTGAGACGGACCCCCGCGGTAAGTGCACCCCCGGCGGGGCCCTGGCCCCCGTCCGGCCCGACACACACGCACCCACCTAACCCCCCCCCCCCCCCCTCCCCCCCCCCTTCCCCTCGCTCGGTCGCTGCCAACTTTCCGACGAGGTTGAGCCGTTAGCCGCCGTTAGCTCCCCCCGGGCTAACCGCTAACGCAGTCTTTTTAAGTTTTTTTTTTTTTTTTCTTTAGGGATACTTAGAAACTCCGATTTCGGGTTTTCACCGGCCACAAAGCCGCCCAGCCGCCCCCCCCACCGCAACACCCCCCTCTTTGACGGCCGGGAGGAATCCCCTTTACGCAGTAACTTCGTGTTTTTTTACGTTATTTTAGTGGAGGAATGCGCTAGCAGGACTCAGGAGCCTCGACGCTTTAAACCCCTAAACACGCACGTTCGAGCCCCCTCCAAAGTGCTTGCGGGGGCCGTGCGTGCGTGTGCGTTTCGGGGGTTAACCTCGGGTGGAATGTGGGTCTGCTTCGGGTAGTCGGATGGTCGACCTGGTGGTGGTGGTGGTGGTGGTGGGGGGGGGTCAACCTGCAGGGTTGACAATGGATGCTCCTGGGTGTTGAGATTCCTTGTTTTTTCCTCTTTAACAGTGCGAGTGAAGGCCATTAACAAGACAAAGGTCGCCCCCATGGAGCCAGATCAGGAGTCTTTGTGAAGGGAGAGGGGGGGGTACGCACACGCCCGAGAGGAAAGAGCCCGATTCAGCGTTTTGTGGACGAAACCTGAGCTGGGAGTTCACTGCAGATCTTTATTGATGATGGCGGATTTCGTTACGCCGCGACACAGCGCGGTGATGGAGAGGCTCCGCCGGAGGATCGAGCTCTTCCGGCAGCATCACAACAGCTGCGAGAGCCGCTACGACACCGCCACGCTGGAGCGGCTGGAGCTGGACCGCCAGCAGACCTTCGCCCTGCACCAGCGCTGCCTGCAGACCAAGGCCAAGCGGTCCAACAAGCACCGCCAGCCCCAGCTCAGCGGGGAGCAGTCCGTCCAGAGGGGCCCCGGAGGCGGCGGCGGCGGCGGGGAGGAGAGCGGCGGCGGGGCGGCGGAGCAGAGCCGCAACAACACCCTCATCGCGGTGAGTGGAGAGACCCCCCCCCCGGAAGCGCTCAGGTCCTCCAGTGACGTCTTTAAAGGGTTCCAGGCTTCGTGGCGGCGGCGTAGTGACATCACGGGGGTTTATCAGAGGGGAGGCGATCGGCGGCGGGCCAGAGGGCGGGCTCCTGCGGTCCCTGTTCTACCTCGGCTTTGTTGACACAGCGGTTTCTAAACGTAGGCGGCGTGCTCTCCGTGTTGCGTGATTCCTGCTCCTCTCTTTGTTTGGGGAAGCGGGTCTGGGGCGGGAGGTTCGGCAGCGATCAAACGAGCCTCGCGCCGATGCGTTTCAACCGTTGCGCGGCGAGTCCAGACCCCACCCCCTCCTCCCCGTGGGCAGCCCGTACGCGTACCTCGCCGCACGCGCGATCGTGCTCAAGACCCTCAGGAGCCGCAGCCGTTGCTGTTTGTCTTCGCCGTGCGTTTCCTCTTCTGCGTTTCCGTTTCATTTCCTGCCGCCTGTGCAGGGAAAACAGCCCAGTTTCAGTTCGAGGGAGCGGGCGCATAAATCCCTCAGTGTGGGGATTAGCACGAGCCCGTTAGAACGCCGCCCGCTTCGCCAAATAACTGAAAAGTGTCGGGGAACTTTTGATGCGAACGCCGCTTGCGCACGCAAACCAGAGCTGGTCCGCAACCGCGATGAAGGGTCATCGCCCCGTGCGGGTTCGTGCGTCATAAAAAACGTTTAATGGACTGTACCGGAGTGTAGATGCAGCTTCCTCCTCCTTCCTTCAAGTTTTTATTGTTGCTTCGTGACCGCCGACGTGCTCCCAGATTTCCCTCGCCCGCCGACGGACGGAGGATACATCGACACAAAACTCCTTTATCTCTTAATGTAAAGTCGTTCTTTTGTTTCGCACCCTCAGACCGCAACACGTCCCGTATTGTCTGGTGGTGTGTCCCGAGTGTCTTGACCTCGTGTTTTTTTTTTCGCAGCCAAAATTCGCGGGGCTTTAAAACATTCAGGCCTGTTTAACCTGACCTTTGACCCAGTCCCCTCCTCTCCTAACTGGGGTTATTTTAAGAAAGAAAAAAAAACTCGCCTCCTGACTCGTGGTATAGTTGGCTGCGTTTTTTAAACTAGATTATTATTTAGATATGCATTTTTAACAACTGTACTTGGCAAATTGATTCATAAGTCGACCATGGTGATAAACAATGTAATAAAAATATGTTGTATAGTCGAGGCAAAGGTAGAATTAACAGTAGGAACTTGCAAATGAGTTTTTATTTTGTGTGTGTTGAAGTGCGGAGTTGAATTTGACTGTCAAATGTTTAGTTTTTTGGCGACGCTCGGCCTCTAATGGTGACTAACGTCGCGTTCAGGAACGAGTTAATCATATTTTTCCTCGCCTCTTCACGGTGTGGCGGCAGCAGTCGGCTGTTCCGGTCATTCAGGCAGCCGTTTTCACGCTCACGCCAGATTTCACAGACTCTGACACGTGTCCGTGTGCTCGTGAAGATGGTGTCACGGCAGATTAATGAAGCGTCTTTAATACTCTGGAGAGGGGCGGTGCCTTTCCAGTGAGCGAGCGAAGGGAGTCTGGTTCGTCGGCGAAGCCAGAGGTCGACCTACGTGGGGTTGAGAGCGATGGGGAAGGTTGGGCTTCAGCCCCAACACCCAGGCTGGTGCGCCTCCAAGCCCCCAAAGCCCTGTGTGACCAAGCTCCATTCGTAGCGAGTCGATTTGTCTTCGCTACCTGCCAGGGCGACTTGAATGGCCCGATGCCCGTGGGCGAAGAAGGTTCAGACGCGGTCGCGTCCTTCGTTCGGAGCTGTTCTCGCTGAGGAACACTGACTGGAGTCCTGAGTGATGACTCAGTGTGAGCAGAAACCCCCACCGCCCCCTCGCTGCTGACTCATCACCGTGTGTGTTTGTGTGGGCCCGATTACACACAGGAAATGCCTTTTCTGATGTACCAGCAGGCAACGCTGGAGGTGACGGCGCAGGATCGCCTCCACACAAGCAGCCACCGGCTGTTACCGGTGACGTTGGGGCCAAGCCGCGGACTGAAGGAGTGAGGATTTGTGCAGCTAAATTAAAAATAAATTACCGCACAGGGCATCGTCACGTCTCCATGTTGTCACGGGCCCATAAATATTCAGCTTGTTGTAGGACTATGACGGGATATTTAACCACCGCTGATGCGTAAAGTGTGAATATACGTGCAGTCTATTTTATACTGCTGACTAATCGGCTGTCTTCTTGGGGTTGAGACGATGAGACAATCGCGTAGATAAATACAAATATGTAAAGTTGCAACACCGAGGAGTCAGGAACCAAACATCCCTGCTGAAAACATCCAGGCCGCGATAAGCTGCTGATGTAAACCCAGCAGATGTTTAACATTTTTGTGGCCGAGCAGCAGCCAAAAGTCCTGGAGTGAAGATATTTAGAAGTCCTTATTTATTGGATTGCTTGATTGTAATGTGAAATATGCAGACTTGGGGGATGATAACAAAAGCCCTGTGTCTCCTTAACAACAGTCGTGTCATTTTATCTTGTGTCACCCTGGACCTGCTGTGAAATTCATTTGAAAACGGGAAATTTCACCAGAGATCTTCACACGATTCCCAAAGTTTTTTTTAAATACTTTGATATCTTTTTATTGTTCTATCTCCGATGCAGCTGCGGGCCGTCCATCAGAGCGTGGCGTCTCTCTCTCCGCTGTGGGCGGGGCCTCCACTGCGAGGCGGTGGTGTAAACACAGCTGTGACGGACGTCGGCGCGTCCCTGTTAAGTGTTTGGGTCGGCTCTTTCCCCTCGCCAGAGACGAGACGGGGGATCGCGATGCGAGAAATCGGTTGCGGAGCTCCATCCACCTCAGCTCAGGAGCCTCAATGTTTATTTTTAAGTGACCGTGCACCCCCGATAAAAGGGGACGTGCGAGGATGAGTCGATGAGGACACGGGGGGCTTGGGGGGGTCGGTGAACACCTCCACTGGGCCCCTGAGAGCGTCTTTTTAGCCCCGACGCTCACCTCCCGCTCCAAAGGAGCGCCTGTGTGACGCCTCTCCAAACACTTGTGCGCAGACGGGGCGGAGGAGGACCAGTATTTCAGGTTTACAAACCCGAGCGAGACATCGGTTTCCTTTTCCTCGGGGCACACGCTCGGCTCCGTGTCCCTCCACTCGCGCTTTCTGAGAACTTCTGCCCTCACAAAGTTCCCGTCTCGGCACATTCTTACTCATCGGGGGCCAGAACCTCACCAGACCGGGGGCCGGACCCTCAAGTGGAAATTAAAAACCACATTTTAGCACAGCTTTATTATCTGATGGGTTACTGGTAGTTCGGAGTCTCAGTTGTGCTTTCATTTGCTTTGATGGTGAGGACCACGTGATGCTTTCTCTTTGATCTGCATCACAGCCTTTGAATCTTGACCTAGAAGGAGAAGCTCCGAACGGGGTTTTGATGAAGTTTTCCGGGAATGTTCACAGACGAGTAAATGTCAGCGATGTTCCACATTCCAGAGGGACGTTACACCCTTAAAACGTGGAAATTTCAACAGCCGCGACGGTTGAGGCCCGGAGAAATCGGCGTCGGTGTGGGCCCGCGCTGCTCTTTGATGTTTTGTCTTTGATCTCCGGCTTTGTGTGTTTTCGCGAGCGGTTTGAGGAAGGAGGAGGTCTGATTTCGCCGTTTTGATTCCATTAACCGCTCGAGTAGAAACGTCTTTGGGCGAGGTCCAGATGTTTGACGGTCTCGTGTCCCCCCCCTCCAGCTGCAGGAGACCGTGAAGAGGAAGCTGGAGAGCGCCGGCTCGCCGCTGGGCAGGGACCCGGTCAACGGCTTCGGCGACGGGTTCCCCCCCAACAAGAAGGCCTGCCTGGACAACGGCACCGCCAACGGGTCCCCGCTGGACTCCAAGCTGGGCATCGGCGACGCGCTGAGCTCCAACGGCACCCACGGCCCGGCGGGCGAGCCCAAGGAGGGCGGGCGGGACCCGGGCTCGGACTTCCACCGGAAGGAGATGAAGCAGGAGCCCGACGACATCCTCCCCATCATGCCCCCGTCGGGGGGGGGCAACAACAGCCTGTTCCCCGACCTGAACCTGAACGAGCAGGAGTGGACGGAGCTGATGGAGGAGCTCAACTGCGCGGTGGCGTACGAGGACATCCAGGACATCCTCAACGACGGCTTCGAGGACCGCAAGGACCCCCTGGAGATGGCCCACACCCCGGGGGCCAGCGGGGGGGGCCCCGCGGCCGGGGGCGGGGGAGGGCAGGCGCCCCAGGCCCTGCTGCCCCCCGACCTGAGCAGCGTGAAGTCGGAGTTCTCGCCCGCCTCCGTGGCCTTCGACCAGGACTCGCGGACCGGCTCCCCCCACGTCCGCTCCACGTCCTCGGGCCCCCCCCCGCCCACCACACCAGCTCGCCCATCACCACCACCACCTCCGCCGCCTCGTCCCCGGCTCTGCCCCCGCCCCAGCCGCAGCCGCCGCCGCCCCCGCCCCCCAGGCAGCTCCAGCCCCCGCCCAACCAGCTCCTCCCCCTCGGGCCCCCGGGCCCCAAGGACCTGTCCCCGGCCCAGCAGCTGCAGCAGCTGGCGGCGCAGCAGCAGCGCGCCCACCACCTCCACGGCCAGATGCAGCACAAGCAGCCGCAGCCGGGGCACAAGTTCCACAACCAGGTCCCCCACGGGCACCCCCCGGCCTGGACCCAGATGGCCAACGCCCCCCAGGGGGCGCTGGGGGCCACGTTCGGGATGGACAAGTCCACCAGCCCGTCCCTGTACCCGCAGGACTTCAACCCCAACGCACAGAAGCAGCTGCTGATGCCCGCCCAGCCCGCCAAGGCCTCCCCCAAAGCCCCCGCCGGGGGGTACATTCCAGGACACCCGGGGGGCCCCGGGCACCACGGCATGCTGGGGCACCCCGCGCCGGGGCCCCCGCTCAACCACCAGCCGGCCCCGGGCGCCCAGGCCTCGGCGGGCATGCTGAGCTACAACAACACTAAACCTCTGTCGCACTTTGAGGCGGGGCCCGGGCCCCCCCGGCTGCCCAACGCCCACAACCAGAACAAGACGGCCCTGCTGAACCTGCTGCGCCAGCAGCAGATCAAACAGAAGAATATGACTTTCAGACAGCACATACCACACGCACAGGTACCCCACGCACACACACACACACACACACACACACACATTCTTATACACACACACTCAAACCCAGGTGAGTAACGGGTCACTGACTTTTTACTCTCTTACGCCTCCGTTTGATTAGCACTGGTTTTCCATCCTGAATACACTCAGACCTGACTCCCCCCCCCCCCTCACACCACACACCCCCACACACACACACACACACACACCTTCAGCTTTTCTCACGAGAGGTCAGTGAAAACCTGCAACCGCCGACTTTCCATCAGAGTTCTGAGAACCGTACCTGCTCCACCACACACAACAGTTAGGTGGGGGGGGTGGTGGGTGGGGGGGCCTTGTCAACAACACTGACGTCGCCTTCAACCCTTGAAGCTCAAGTCGCCCTTCGTTCGCCTCAGAGGCGCTGGTGCAGATGGATGCTGCAGCAGCAACAATCTGTTTTCACTGCACATTCCAACACACACTCTCTCACACACACTCTCTCACACACACACCACACACACACACACACACACACACACACACACTACATGACTGTGGCCGACCCGGCTGGTCGTTGTAAAGCGACCTGTGAAGGTCGGTGGCTCCACCTCCCTCCCGGAGGTCTCTCCCAAATCCCCCCACGTTCGTGTCCCACCTGTGCCCCCTCGGTGATTCCCAACGCTCCCTTCTCGCCCCCTAAACCGTGCCGGGGGGCGGCGTCCGCCAGGTTTGCGCTCTCGAGACGGGCGACGCCTAACCGGGCCCGGTTGCAGCCTAACAGGTGCACGTGAGAACCAGCACGGAGAGTCTGCAGCGGGGAGGCCTTTTGTTCAGGGGCTTCAGAGTGGCCCCACACTTTAGTGGGGGGGGGCAGAGAGAGAGAGAGAGGGGGGAGAGAGAGGAGAGAGAGAGAGGGAGAGAGAGAAGCAGCTGGTTGCCAAGGCTCTCACCGGGTGGGGGGGGGTCCATGACAAAGCAGCCTTTCATATTCTGTCTGTATTTAAATATAGCTGATCCCGCTCGTGGTTTTCCTTCACAGATGAACAATCTGTTCCTCTGTCGCTTTATCGCCGCGCGTCCCGGCCCTCTTCAAAGGGAGTCAGACCCGCGAAAACTAAGTCTAAATCGCTAATGTTTGAAACAAAAGGCGGAGGGGTTTAGAGTGTGAAGTTAAACGCGGGTTAGTGGTTAAAAGTTTGGTTAGTGTTGGTGAATGGGGCGAGGGTGTCGTGACGGCCCGCGGCCACCAGGGGGCAGCACACCTACATTTTACACTTGTTTACAACGATATTTTATATTATAAATTTAAAAAAACTACATTCTTTGGGTGCATTTAGACTTCAGGAACACATGTTTACTTTTTTAACTTTCACATTTCGCTGTTGGACTTTAAAAAGATCTCTTGGTTCCCAACTAAATATTTAACATTTTTCAAATGCTGCATTTAAATCTCATTAACCGCCGCATTTTTTTCCCCCTCCGGCGCGTTTCTCAGGACCAGAACTCGTACCCGGCGCCCCCGCACGGCCCGGGCCCGGCCCCCGCCAGCAGCATGGCCCCCAGCAACGCCATGGCGGTGCAGCCGGGCGCCAACGCCATGGCGGCGAACCACGGCGGCGCGGCGTACCTGAGCAGCCAAGCGGCGGCGCTGAAGCAGCAGCAGTACCTCCAGAGGCAGCAGCTGATGGAGCAGGTACGCCCCCCCGCTGCTCTGGAGTGTTTGGGGTGACCCCCTCCTCCCCCCAACAACCCCCTCCTCCCCCCAACAACCCCCTCCTCCTCCCATCAACCCCCTCCTCCCCCCATTAACCCCTCTTCCCCCATTAACTCCTCTTCCCCCATTAACTCCCCATCAACCCCTCCTCCCCCCATCAACCCCACTCCTCCCCCCATCAACCCCCCCTCCCCCATTAACCCCTCTTCCCCCATTAACTCCCCATCAACCCCTCCTCCCCCATCAACCCCTCCTTCCCCCATCAACCTCCTCCCCCCATCAACCCCACTCCTCCCCATCAACCCCTCCTCCCCCCATCAACCCCCTCCTTCCCCCATCAACCCCACTCCTCCCCCAATCAACCCCTCCTCCCCCATCAACCCCTCCTTCCCCCATCAACCCCTCCTCCCTCCCATTAACTCCCCCATCAACCCCCTCCTCCCCCCATCAACCCCTCCTCCCCCATCAACCTCTCTTCCCCCATTAACTCCCCATCAACCCCCTCCTTCCCCCAACAACCCCCTCCTCCCCCCATTAACCCCTCTTCCCCATCAACCACTCCTCCCCCATCAACCCCCTCCTCCCCCATCAACCCCTCCTTCCCCCCATCAACCCCCTCCTCCCCCATCAACCCCACTCCTCCCCCATCAACCCCCTCCTTCCCCCATCAACCCCCTCCTCCCCCCAATCAACCCCTCCTCCCCCATCAACCCCTCCTTCCCCCATCAACCCCCTCCTCCCTCCCATTAACCCCCATCAACCCCCTCCTCCCCCAACAACCCCCTCCTCCCCCCATTAACCCCTCTTCCCCATTAACTCCCCATAATCCCTCCTCCCCCATCAACCCCTCCTCCCCCCATTAACCCCTCCTCCCCCCATCAACCCTCCTTCCCCCCATCAACCCCCTCCTCCCCCCATCAACCCCTCCTCCCCCATCAACCCCCTCCTCCCTCCCATCAACCCCTCCCCCCCATCAACCCCCTCCTCCCCCATCAACCCCCCCCCCTTACCCCCTCTCCCCCCATTACCCTCCTCCCCCCTATCAACCCCCTCCTCCCCCCATTAACCCCCTCCTCCCCCCATTAACCCCCCCCCCTCCTCAACCCCCTCCCCCCCATCAACCCCTCCTCCCCCCTCCCTCCAGGAGAAGCAGCGCCAGCAGGACCAGCAGCTCCAGAGGCACCTGACCAGGCCCCCCCCCCAGTACCAGGACCAGCCGACCAACCAGAACCCGTTCTCCCAGCCGCCCGTTGCCCAGTTCGCAGGTAGGGGTCGCTATGGCAACTGAGGGGGGGCCCGGGGTCAAGGGAGGGGCCTGTGTTTGTGTGAGTGACCCTGATGCGCTCTTAACCTGCCCCCCCCCCTTTTTGTCTCCCCAGCTTCCTCCCAACCGATGGGCGGGGCCCAGCCCATCGGCGCCATGGGAGGCTCCGCCCCCGGGTCCCAGCGGATGTTCCCCCAGAACCAGGCCATGCTGGGCATGAACATGAGCCAGGCCAGCGGCCCCGCGGGGGGCGTGGCCCCCGCCCCCGCCGGGGCCAGCCAGCCCGACATCGGCCTGTCCTCGTGCGGGGGGCGGCGGCGCCGGCGGCGGGGGGGGCGGGGCCGGCGTGGACGTGCAGCAAGTCCTGTACAACAACATGAGCCTCCACCCCCCCCACCCGCGGCAGCAGCCCCTGGGGGCCATGGGCCCCCCCTACAGGCAGACGCTCCTGGCCCAGCAGCAGCACATGAAGGCCCCCCCCAACGCCGCCATGCTCAAGCAGCAGCAGCTCGCCGCCGCCGCCGCCCGCATGCCCAGCATGGGGGCCGGCCTCCCCAGCATGGGCGGGGCCCAGGGCGGGGCCTGGCAGCAGCAGATCGCCCAGCAGCCCCCCCCCAGCAACGCCTTCAGCGGCCCCCCCGCCAACTTCCACCTTCAGCCGCAGCAGCCCCGGATCCCCAAGATGCCTCAGGGCGGCGCCCCCTTCGGCCCCGCCCCCTCCGGGCGCGCCATCGTGGGCCTGGGCGGCGGCCAGCCCATGATGCAGCAGCGGGCCCCGCCCACCTCCCAGCCCATGGCCAATCAGCAGCAGACTCAGCAGCAGCCGCCGCCGCCCCCCCAGGGCCAGGCCGTCCTGCCCGACCTGGCGGCGTTCGGGGGCGCCGCAGGGCGGCGGCGGCGGCGGCGGGCGCCAGGGGCTGCAGTGTAACCAAGGTTACCAGGTGAGCAGGACAGCCAGTCAGCAGCAGCAGCAGGTGGCGTTCGGCTACAACGCGGCGGCGGGGAGCTTCGCCGGGGAGAGCGAGCTGGTGGACTCGCTGCTGAAGGGCCAGAGCACGCAGGACTGGATGTCCGACCTGGACGAGCTGCTCGCCACCCACCACTAGCCCCGCCCACCGGAGAGACGCTCGGCGAGGACGGGGGTGGGCGTGGCCACCGCGAGCCCCGCCTCTCGAGGTCACGGAGGTCGCCCCCGGCTGACCTCGAGCGACGCGAGGCTGCGGTAGAGTCGGGTCGGAACGCCGCCCGCTGCCCCCCCCCACAAGGATCATGGCGTCGAGGGCCCAGGCGTTCGCCCCTGCAACGGTTTTCGCCGAAGAACCCGGAAAAAATCGGCGAAGAAGGCGGCGAGCAGTCGCACGCCCAAAGTCGGAATCGCGGGCGTTGAGAAACGGCGTTTAAATCTTGAGTCGGTTTAAACCTTCAAACCCCGAAACCCCGCCTCCTTCGCCCGCTCGTCTTCCCCGTCGGGCGAGATGCAAAAGCGGACGCAAAGCGACAACACGAAAATAGGCGAGATTCAAATGTCGTTTTCCGACCCCGCGGTTTCAGATTTGAATACGAGAACAGTCACCGCTGCTGTTCCTGTTGGGGGGTCACGGGGGGGCGGGGTCACGGGGGGCGGAGTCACGGCTCTCAGCACGCTCCTCGCCATCGGGCGGTGGCGTCTCGTTGGCGGTCCGACACCAGACCCCCCCCAGATGTTGAAGGTCAGCCCCCCCCCCCAGCCCGTTCTCATCTACTGTACCCAGACGTGTTCGTCGTTCTGTCGTTCTTCGAGGCCGATCCGCGCTCTCGCCTGAATCTTGGAGCTTCCACCCCCCCCCCCCCCCCAGGCGTCCTGGGCTTCGACTGTAAATGTCTATAAATATATTTTTTCTATGTACGCCTTTCCTAATGATCTGCAGAGGATAGATGTTATTTTTATATATTGCAGCGGATGTTTTGTAAGTATTTTATACTTTTGATATGTTCTCTGTAAAACAAGAGTATTATGTAAATATAGTTCTTTAGAAACACTTCTGTGTGTGTGTGTGTGTGTTGACAGAGTGTGTGTGTGAAGAGTGGTTGTGAGAGAGTGATTTTGACAGTGTGTGTGTGTGAGAGTTGTGTAGATATAGTGTGTTTAGAAACATGTGTGTGTGTGTGTGTGTGTGTGAGAGAGTGTGTGTGTGAGACAGTGAGTGTGTGTGAGAGAGAGAGTGTGTGTGTGTGACAGAGAGAGTGTATGTGTGTGCGAGAGAGTGTGTGTGTGAGACAGAGTGAGTGTATGTGTGTGCAAGAGAGTGTGTGTGTGTGTGTGTGTGACAGATGTGTGTGTGTGTGTGTGTGTGTGACAGAGAGTGTGTGTGTGTGTGACAGAGTGTGTGTGTGTGTGTGTGACAGAGAGAGTTTGTGTGTGTGTGCTGTGTCGTTTTTACTTCCGTAAACGTGACGTCACCGTCACCCCGCGGTCCGAGGCTGCTGATTGGCCGTCTGGCGCCGTGGTTACCGGGCCCCGCCCCCTCGCGGCCCCGTCCTCCCCCCGGTTCCTGACCCCCCCCCGCAGTCCTCGGGTGCTCCTCTGCAGGGATGTTGGAGGACACCGTCGGCCTCGCCGCCGTGACCGTGCTGGGCGTCCTGGAGCAAGGTGAGGGGCATGCTGGGAAATGGAGTTTTAGAGGGGGGGAGTTTATTGTTAATGAGGGTCTGAGAGTTTAAGTGTCCACAGGTGAAGTGTTGGGAGGGGAGCTGCTCAAGCCGAGAGTGTGTGTGTGTGATAATGTGTGTGTGCTAATGTATTTGTGTGTGATAATGTGTGTGTTAATGTATTTCTGTGTTAATGTGTGTGTATATATGTATTTGTGTTAATGTGTGTGTTTGTGTTATATATGTGTGTATATGTTTGTGTTAATGTGTGTATATGTGTGTGATAATGTGTGTGTGCTAATGTATTTGTGTGTAATGTGTGTGTTAATGTATTTCTGTGTTAATGTGTGTGTATATATGTGTGTGTTTGTGTTAATGTGTGTATATGTGTGTGTGTTAATGTGTGTGTTTATGTGTGTGTTAATGTATTTCTGTGTTAATGTGTGTGTATATGTGTGTGTTAATGTATTTCTGTGTGTTAATGTGTGTATATATGTGTGTGTTAATGTGTGTGTTTGTGTTAATGTGTGTGTATATGTGTGTGTGTTAATGTGTGTGTATATGTGTGTGTGTTAATGTGTGTGTTTGTGTTAATGTGTGTGTATATGTGTGTGTGTTAATGTGTGTGTATATGTGTGTGTGTTAATGTGTGTGTTTGTGTTAATGTGTGTATATGTGTGTGTGTTAATGTGTGTGTTTGTGTTAATGTGTGTGTATATGTGTGTGTGTGTTAATATGTGTTAACGTGTGTGTGTGCAGCCTACTTCTCTCTGCAGATCATCTCCGTCCGCAGGAAGTTCTCGGTGTGTGTGTGCGCGATAATGTGTGTGCTAATGTATTTGTGTGTGTTAATGTTTGTGTGTGTTAATGTGTGTATATATGTGTGTGTGTTAACGTGTGTGTGCGCAGCCTACTTCTCTCTGCAGGTCATCTCCGTCCGCAGGAAGTTCTCGGTGTCTCCTCCCGCCACCACCGGACCGGCGGAGTTCGAGAGGGTCTTCAGAGCCCAGTCAGTTATTACACATTAATAACAACGATAATAAGCCGGATCGGTGTCGACATCGCGAGGAAAACGCGTAAATTAGACTTAAAAACGCTCAGAACAGCGACATAGATAACACAATTACCGTATTGTCAGGACTAAAGAGCGCACCTGAATATAAGCCACGCCCACTACATTTAAAATATATATTTTTACACGTATAAGTCACAAATGTCCACGCGTTCAACTTTAAAGCTGCGTCATTTGCGTTTATTTAAAAAGTAGCCGCTTCTGGTCCAGAGATTACGGTAATTGGTAATCGATAATGATCGATTGTGGGACGTCGTTTGACGGGTTTGTCGTCGACCTGGCGTTGCAGGGCCAACTGCTCGGAGTACTTCCCCATCTTCGTGGCGGTTCTGTGGGTGTCGGGAGTCTTCCTCAGCCCCGGTGAGTGGTACCGGGCCGGGGGGGGGCGGGGTCAGGGGGCGGGCCCGATTGAGTGTGGGCGTGTCCCCGCAGGTGTGTCCTCCGGCTGCGGCCTCCTCTACCTGTGCGCCCGCCTCTGCTACTTCCGAGGGTACAGCCGGTCTCCCCAGCAGCGGTAGGTGGGCCGAACCGGGCCGGGAGGGGGCGGGGAAGCGCCGCCCCTGACCCCGCCCCCTCCCGGCCCGGTTCGGCCCGGTTCTGCAGGCTGGTGCCGCTCTACCTCAGCGCCCTGGTCCTCTGGGCCCTGCTCGGCCTCTCGGCCCTCGGGGTCCTGCTCACCTTCCTCCGCCTGCACCTGAGCCTGGAGGTTCTGGAGGCGTTCGGCCTGGCCTGAGGGTCCAATCGAGCGTCGGCTGATTACCGATGACGTCACGGGAGGGTGCGGCGCCGCGTCTGTCCGCCAGGAGGCGCCAAATCGCCATTTACAAGATGCTTTTAAAAAAGTTAATAATTGAGAAATAATTCGCCGACTGGACCCAAAATGTTGTTCTGATGTTTTATTACATTTGTTAAAACGAGTTTTGGGCTCTTTTTCATTCACAGACCGCCAGATAGTTCAGGGGCGGGCAAACTGCGGCCCGTGGGCCGCACACGGCCCGTTACGCTTCTCAACCCGGCCCGCCGAACTCGCCCAAATTATCGTAAAAGCCTCGTTCGTGTCCCCCCCCTTTCCAACGCCCACGTTTCCCCGACAGGTGGCGCTACCGGGTCACACGCACTTCCGGGTCGCGCAATCACGTAACTTATTATTTTATTTTTAAACTTTTGCACATAAATTTTACACGTAAAATTAAAATTAACGTCTCCAGGTTCACTTCGCCGTCGCTCCGAACAACCGCGTCATCGAACAAATAAAGCCAACGTCGTAACCGTCGTTCTCGTTGTCATGGCAACCTGTAAACAGCACAATATCGCGTCCCCTCGGCGCAAAATTGTTAACAAATCTCATTAAATTCATATTTTATAACATATTGTGGCCTCGCGAGTTATAAACCCCCCGAGTTAGACCCTTTAACTACATGTACAAACTACTAAATCAGACCAAATTTGAGGGAAATCTGAAGAAGAAAAGCCCCAAAATGCTTCAAATCCGCGTGTCGCAGCTCTCCGAGCGGGTCTGCACCGAGAGCCCCGCACGCGCACGCACGCGCGCACGCGCACGGAATGCGTATTTGTGCGTATTTTTAGCGGCAGCTGCCGCCGTTGTTTCGGGGATAATTTCCCACGCGGAGGGCAGCTGCGTGACGTCACGCGCCCAGGCCGTAAACACTCGAGCGTCTCAAGTACTCGAGTAAAGTTACCCCCCCCCCTCAGTTACCGCTGCCTTCACACGGGGGGGGGGGCGTGATGCTCCAAATGTCAACTATTGTGTTTGCACCGAACACACACACACACACACACACACACTTCCGGTCTGTTTGATCCTACTAACAGCTTAAATCTGATCGGGCGACGCCGAGAAAGCGATCCGATGGACTCAACGTTGACGGGATTTGACGGTGGGAGTCGAACCTGCTGCTGCTGCCCACACCTGAGGGCCCCGGGCCCCGGGCCCCTCACCCCCCCCCCAGCCAGAGAGTTGGCATCCGCTCGCCTCAGGAGAGGAAGGAAGCTCGACCACAAACCCACGAAGTACACGAGAAGTGTGCGAAGTGCACGAGAAGCCGCCGAAGCGCGTTGGAACATCGAACAACGACGTAAAAAAAAATCAAAAACGAGTGTCTTTGGAAAGTTGTGCAGAAGTCTCGGGGGCCCCCGGGGCCCCAGGTTCGGGGCCTTGGACCCGATGCAAGCGTTCTCGACCAGGGGGGCCCTCCCGCCCGAGACCGCGTAAATTACCCCCCCCTCCCCGATCGAGGACGCCGTCGGTCGCGAGGCCTCGGAGGGCCCGCGGGCGAGGCTTCACGTGTCCTTGCGTGACCTCCTGACCTCCGGCGAACCCTCCCACAGTATGTGGGGCAAGAGTGCGAGGCTGCCCCCCCCCCCCCCCCAGGCGAGACTGGTCGACACTATTGTAACCGCAAATCAAACACTTAACTTAACCTAGTCACGGTTTTCCTTTGTAAAATATTTGATTTTTATTCTGTGAAACGCGCGTAAAGATACGTAAAATAGAGCGCGAGCGTGAGACGTTTACTTCCCTACGTGTAAATGTATTTTACGCGACTTTTAAACCTTTTTTATCTTCGTTTATTCGTTGTTTTAACGCGGAGAGCGGAGCTGAACGAGGCGTCCGTGAAGGCAGCGCGGCTAAGCCCCGCCCTCGCGGTTCGAGCTGCGGTGCGTTCAAGGACCGCCGAAGAGAGTTTGAAAGTTGTCAACAGGCGGCGGAGGCGTCCGGGTCCCGGGTTCTGGTGCTGGTTCGAGGCCGAAGAGCGTGGAAGACCACCAGCGGGGGAGGAATGGGCTGCACCCACAGCAAGGTGAGCGGCCCCGGGGGGGTGGGGGGGTTGGTTCGGTTGGGGGGGGGGTGCTGGCCGGGTCGGGACGTGCCGAGAATGAGCCCCGGGGATAATGG
>CAJVRN010000211.1:10142500-10172500 GCA_911728415.1 Lagocephalus sceleratus
GCAGGAGCTGGCCCCCAGATGATCACGTGACCCCCCCCCTCCACCTGCTGGGGGGGGGGCCACCCCAGGACGGAGCCTCTCAGCACCGCTGGTCCCTGAAGGCATCACGAGGAGAGAGAGGCGGCTTTTTTTTTGTGTTTTTTTTAATCTTCTGATCGACTTCTCGGACGTCGGCGACGCCGTCATCGCCGCGGTAATCACGTTAGACGCTACCAGGACGCACAAACACGGAGTCGTAGCGACGTAAACACACACTCACAACACACACACACACACACACACACACACTCACACACACACACACACACTCACACACACGTGCTGGACGGCTCTCCTGCCGCCACTAAAACTCTTTATCTACTTGTCTAGTGAGTTCGCTCTAACTCTCTCCTCGCTCACCGGTCGTGCGTTCGCTTCGTAGACGAGCGAAGTTTCCTTTTCGCGGGGGTCGGGAGGGGGGCGTTCGCTCGCCCAGGTCGACTGCTCCTCAGGAAGAATGTGAAGACTGACTTCGCCTAAACGCAACATTTAAGCTGGGTTTACTCTCTCAAAGAGTCTTCTACGAAGCTCTTGATCGCCCCCCCACCGAGAGTGCCCCCCCCTCACCGAGAGTGCCCCCCCTCACCGAGAGTGCGCCCCCCCCCACCGAGCGTGCCCCCTCCAGGACTGCTGCCGAAGGGAGAAAACCACTTCAGGACCCCCCCCCCTCAGGGCCGGTCTGACCTCTGGACTGTGAATGGTACCAACACCGGGGGGGCCCCCTGACAGTAACCACGGCAACCCCGCTGCCGGGGTGACGGGATTATGGGATGTGGTGCTCCCAAACGCCCTCTCATGCACGAGCACTTTGATCTGGATCAGAGAGACTTTTCCTGTTCGACTGTTACCTTTGTTTTGTACCATATCGATGTCTCTGCCCCCCCGAAGGTGTGTGTGACTGTTGTTGTCTCTGCCCCCCGAAGGTGTGTGTGACTGTTGTTGTCTCTGCCCCCCGAAGGTGTGTGTGACTGTTGTTGTCTCTGCCCCCCCCGAAGGTGTGTGTGACTGTTGTTGTCTCTGCCCCCCCCTGAAGGTGTGTGTGACTGTTGTTGTCTCTGCCCCCCCGAAGGTGTGTGTGACTGTTGTCTCTGCCCCCCCCGAAGGTGTGTGTGACTGTTGTTGTCTCTGCCCCCCCGAAGGTGTGTGTGACTGTTGTTGTCTCTGCCCCCCCTGAAGGTGTGTGTGACTGTTGTTGTCTCTGCCCCCCGAAGGTGTGTGTGACTGTTGTTGTCTCTGCCCCCCCGAAGGTGTGTGTGACTGTTGTTGTCTCTGCCCCCCCGAAGGTGTGTGTGACTGTTGACTTCCCCCGGGTGTGTGACTGTTGTCTCTGCCCCCCTGAAGGTGTGTGTGACTGTTGTTGTCTCTGCCCCCCCGAAGGTGTGTGTGACTGTTGTTGTCTCTGCCCCCCCCTGAAGGTGTGTGTGACTGTTTTCTGCCCCCCGAAGGTGTGTGTGACTGTTGTCTCTGCCCCCGAAGGTGTGTGTGACTGTTGTCTCTGCCCCCCCCTGAAGGTGTGTGTGACTGTTGTCTCTGCCCCCCCTGAAGGTGTGTGTGACTGTTGTCTCTGCCCCCCCTGAAGGTGTGTGTGACTGTTGTTGTCTCTGCCCCCCCCTGAAGGTGTGTGTGACTGTTGTCTCTGCCCCCCCGAAGGTGTGTGTGACTGTTGTTGTCTCTGCCCCCCGGGTGTGTGTGACTGTTGTCTCTGCCCCCCGAAGGTGTGTGTGACTGTTGTCTCTGCCCCCCGAAGGTGTGTGTGACTGTTGTCTCTGCCCCCCCTGAAGGTGTGTGTGACTGTTGTTGTCTCTGCCCCCCCGAAGGTGTGTGTGACTGTTGTCTCTGCCCCCCTGAAGGTGTGTGTGACTGTTGTTGTCTCTGCCCCCCCGAAGGTGTGTGTGACTGTTGTCTCTGCCCCCCCTGAAGGTGTGTGTGACTGTTGTTGTCTCTGCCCCCCCCGAAGGTGTGTGTGACTGTTGTCTCTGCCCCCCCCGAAGGTGTGTGTGACTGTTGTCTCTGCCCCCCTGAAGGTGTGTGTGACTGTTGTCTCTGCCCCCCCCGAAGGTGTGTGTGACTGTTGTCTCTGCCCCCCCTGAAGGTGTGTGACTGTTGTCTCTGCCCCCCCGAAGGTGTGTGTGACTGTTGTCTCTGCCCCCCCCCTCAGGTTTGTTCTCGTGGTTTGACCCAATAAAGGAAACACTACTCACGCGAGGCCCTTTTATTGATTATTGATCACCATGACTGATCCGGGTGTGCCGCCGCCCCGCGGCCGCCAGGGGGCAGCAGCACTCTTGAACAGGACGGATTATTGTATGGGCCTCAAAGGGATTAGAGATTAGGAGTGTGTTTGAGCTGGTGGGCAGGGGCGAGGAGGAACACACCTGGGGGGTCACACCTGAGGGGGGGGTCACACCTGAAGGGGGGGGTCACACCTGAAGGGGGGGGTCACACCTGAAGGGGGGCGTTCAAAGTGTGTTTACGTGTGTGAGTGTGAGGCCCCTCTGAGAGGAGCGGATGTGAGGGGTCAGGTGAGTGTGTGTGTGTGTGTGTGTGTGTGAGTGAGTGTGTGTGTGTGAGTGTCTGTGTGTGTGTGTGTGTGTGAGTGAGTGAGTGTGTGTGTGTGAGTGTCTGTGTGTGAGTGTCTGTGTGTGTGTGTGTGTGTGAGTGAGTGAGTGTCTGTGATGTGTGTGTGTGTGTGTGTGTGTGTGTGTGTGTGTGTGTGTGTGTGTCAGACACGGGTCAGGGCCTCTGCTCCGCTGTCACGGTGTTCTCATGACACCTGGACTCACCTGAGGAGGGACGAGGAGACGACCCCCCCAATAGAGAAACAGCTGGAGGAGGGGGTCCTGGTCCTGGTCCTGAACCTCCTGGTCTGGTCCTGGTCCTGGTCCTGAACCTCCTGGGGGGGTCCTGGTCCGGAACCTCCTGGGGGGGCCCTGGTCCTGGTCCTGGTCCTGAACCTCCTGGGGGGGTCCTGGTCCTGGTCCTGAACCTCCTGTGGGGGGTCCTGGTCCTGGTCCTGGTCCTGAACCTCCTGGGGGGTCCTGGTCCTGGTCCTGGTCCTGAACCTCCTGTGGGGGGGTCCTGGTCCTGAACCTCCTGGGGGGGTCCTGGTCTGGTCCTGGTCCTGAACCTCCTGTGGGGGGGTCCTGGTCCTGAACCTCCTGGGGGGGTCCTGGTCCTGGTCCTGAACCTCCTGGGGGGGTCCTGGTCCTGGTCCTGGTCCGGAACCTCCTGGGGGGGTCCTGGTCCTGGTCCTGGTCCTGAACCTCCTGTGGGGGGTCCTGGTCCTGGTCCTGGTCCTGAACCTCCTGTGGGGGGTCCTGGTCCTGGTCCTGGTCTGGTCCTGGTCCTGAACCTCCTGGGGGGGTCCTGGTCCTGGTCCTGGTCTGGTCCTGGTCCTGAACCTCCTGGTCCTGGTCTGGTCCTGGTCCTGAACCTCCTGGGGGGGTCCTGGTCCTGGTCCTGAACCTCCTGGGGGGGTCCTGGTCCTGGTCCTGGTCCTGGGGTCCTGGTCCTGAACCTCCTGGGGGGGTCCTGGTCCTGGTCCTGTTCCTGAACCTCCTGGTCCTGGTCCTGGGGGGCCCCGTAGAGCTCTCACAGGAGGAACCAAACACCCCTGGACTCGATCTTGGTTCTGGTCCTGGAGGCGGGGGGCTGTTGCCCCGGGCAACCCCCCCCCCCCAGGGCTCTTTTGGCGGCGGCGGCAGATTAGCGGCGGAACAAAGGACGTAATTTCCTGTTAATATCGTCACCTCGTGGGGCCCTAATGAGGGGGGGGGGGCCCGGGGGGCCCGGGGGGTCCTAGCCTCCGTTAGCTTAGCTCCAGGCGGCGCCTCAATAATCACATTTGGGCTCACAAAGACTCACAACTCTTAATTCCTCCTTTCAGAGCGGCCCTCGAACGCCACAGGCGCCGTGATCAGGCGCTAATGGCCTCCTCCAATCAAAGGGCCCCGTTAATGAGCATGTGGGGGGGGGCGGGGCCGGCCCGGCGAGGCGGGGTGGGAGCGCCGCGGTTCACACGGGCCCCCGCGGGGGGGCCCTTTCAGCCCGCAGGCGGGGGGGCTTTGAGGAGCCCCCGGGGCCACAATTAGGGGCCCCTGAATGAGCTGCTGTTTGTCCTGAAGGTCCTAAAGCTGCTGGGGGGGGCCAGGGACCGGGGGGGCACAGGGACTGGGGGGGGCATCAGGGGGGCGTAGGGGGGGGGTCAGGGGGGCCAGAACTGGGACTGGGGGGGTTAGGATTGGGGGCCGGGGACCAGGGTCCAGGGACCAGGATAGGGGCTGGGGCTGGGGCTGGGGGGGGTCGGGGGGGTGTCAAGGCTGGGACCGGGCTGGGGGGGGGCAGGGGGGGTCCAGGACCAGGACTGGGGGGGTCCGGGGCTCCAGAGTTTGGATTTTTAACTCGTTTTCAGGTTTCAGGTTTTTTCAGCGTTTTCTCGTTTTACTGTAAAAAATAAAATGTTATTTTAATTAAATTCCTCCTTTTTCGTTCTTTTTTTCGTTCTTTTTCCTCCTTTTTCGTTCTTTTTCCTCCTTTTTCGTTCTTTTTTTTCGTTCTTTTTCCCGACAAACTCGAGTTTCTCCGGCTTTTCGCTCGTCAAAGTTCGGACCCGGTGTCGGTCAAAGCCATCGACCCTGGGACTCGAACGCCGCGAAGGAGGTCGAAGCGCCTCCACCGAAGAGTCGCCGACGACCCCTGACCCCTGACCCCAGACGCGAGTGAGTCGTCCAAGGTCGACGAAACGCGACGAGCAACGGCTCGATGATCCCAAACTCCCCCAACGACGGATCGGGACGTTGGAGGGGAAGAGGGGGGGAAGGGGGCGTCGTGTCTGATCTCATCTTCATCGTCGTCATCGTCGCTCTGCGCATGCGCGGCGCACCTCCGCTGAGAGGGGGAGGGCCCGCGCAGGTATGACCGCAGCCCGGCGCTCCGGCGCGGCTCAGACTGCAGCCCGCGGCGGCGGCAGCGAGGACGTCCGGCGCCCCCCGCTCTCCTCCAAGACGCCGACCCCCCCCCCCCCCTCAACCCCCCCGCCCCCCTCCCCCCCCCGGAGGACGTCCGGGCCGCTCCTCGCCGCTCCTCACTCGTCCCGAGCCGCCCCAGGTGAGCGCAGCCCCGGCAGGTGCGCCTCATCCGCGCGCCTTTACGCACGGCCCCCGGGCCCCCCAGGACCCCCCCGGGCCCCCCCCCAGGTGTCGTCATGTTCCACGGTAAGAAGTGCTTCACCATCGAGGCGCTGGTGGGGAAGGACGCGGCGGCCGGAGGCGGCTCCGGGGACGAGCCCATCCGCCCCACCGCGCTGCGCTTCGCGGAGCCGCTCCACGCCGCCGCGGGGGGGGCGTTCGGCCCCCGGACCCTGTACCCGGGGCCCGAGCTGGCGCTGCCGGAGCACGCGCTCGGGCACCACCCGGGCGGAGGAGGCGGAGGCGGAGGAGGAGGCCTCCCGCTGCACCCGCTGCAGCTCCACCCGCAGAGCTTCTTCGGGCCGCAGCACCGCGACGCGCTCGGCTTCTACCCCTGGGTCCTGCGGAGCCGCTACCTGGGGCACCGTTTCCAGGGTGAGTCGGTCCCGGGGGGGGGACTAGTTCCTCCGGCGGAGGGGGGCCGCGTCTAGGTCGCACTTTTTCTGTTTTTAACCTTTTTTTTTTCGTGTGTTTTCCCCTCAACGTTCACGGGTTTAAACCGCGGATTCAACTTTTTGAAGCGCGGTTTTTTTTTTTTTGTTTTGATCAGAGTATCGATCCGGATATCGGGTTTGTTATCGTCAGATTTAGGCAGGAGCGCGCGCGCACACACACGCCGGAGGAGTCACTGTAAGTGTTTTCGCGTCGTTTCGGTTTTTAACGATTTTTTTTTTCGCCCCGATTTCAGTTCAGATTCACGTCTTCGTCCCACTCTTCACTTTGCTTCGGTCGAGGAGTAAAATCGTGATTATCGATACTTTGTGACAACATCAAGATCCCCCAGGCTCGTTAACTCAACCGTGACACCATAAATCTACAAACGTTATTTTTTAAAAATATATTTTGTCTTTTTATTATTTTTGTTCATTTTTCTTAACAAAGACTTAAAAAACGTGTTTTTTTTTTTAAAATCACCATGAATGAATTAATGTACTAATTAAAATACTCAGAAGTAAACATTTAAACTCAATCAGGCGAGCCTGACATCGACGATGATACAAAAACAAACACACACAAAAAAAAATCAGAAACTGATCAAAAATGATCAATCACGTGATTGGAGGTCGTGATTACAGCGCGTTATTTTAAAATGACGAAACCTGCCAAATTAAACATTTGGTTGCATTTGATAAAATAACTAAAATAATTTGAACTATAAAATGGAAAATAAAACACCCGAAAATAATGAATTAATTAAAAGTAGAAATTTGTGGAGAAATTAAAATATACAAATAAAACAAATCGAGAAAGTAGAAAATATGAAGATAATAACGTTTAGTCGAAGATAAACAGGACAAAGCTAACAGACGAACACAACAGATAAAACAGATTTAAAAGAGTCCGTTTTGTCTTTTTGTGACTTTCAAGTTTGATAAAATCTGATTTTGTTTGCGGGATTATTTCAGTGACCAGGTGAATAATCCAGGTGGGAACAATCGACCAGGAGCGGAAACGGAACTCTGACGGGTCCGACGACAAAGTTCAAACACGAGCGAGTCGCCTTCGGTTTTACGCAAACTGGAGTTTAATCGCGAAGAAAATCAAGTTATTTATCGTTATTTCGGGCGCAAGTTCGTAAAAGTTTGATGGAGGAAGACAGACGCGACGAAATCTTCCAGTTTAAGTTTAAATTAAACTTTGATTCTCGGCGCAACAAGAACCACGTGACCTCACATCAAAAGCCTTCATCAGAAATCAATCGATCACTTAATCGACCGATGGCAGCAGATCGATTGATCAGGCATCGACAAACTGTGTTTTTACCCTCAAATTCGGACACATCGAACATGTTTTAATTCACAGAAATGTTTCAGAAAACTTCAGATCTGATAAAGAAAGTTTATTTATTTATTTAAAATATTTTCTTCTAAATTCTGATACAGATTTTTTTTCTCTCTCTTCAGTGATTTCTGAATTATTTAAATTCAGAATTCCAATTCAAACAAACACTGGAATTCTCTTTGGACAACATGATTTTTTTTAATAATTTTTTCAAATTAAACGTTATTGAAATATTAATATTTCGATATTTAAAACACAAATTCCCCGAAAGTATAAATGTTAACACAACAGTAGTTTAGAAGAGTGAACAATTCCTCTTTGTCTGTATTTCACTGCAAAATCAGTCAAAATTGATTTTACCTGATTTTAAAATTATTCTTTTACTTTAAAACCTGCGCGAAGCTTCATATTTCTAGAAAATAATTTTAGCAAATAAACACACAAAAAAACGACAATTTCAGGATTGATTAAATAAGTGTAAATAATAAACATCAAAAGTATTCGGACGCTGAAGGTGGAGGTGCGCTCCTTGATCGTGTTCACGCGGCTCCGTCGGACCGTCTTAATCTGGTAATCTGGTTCGTGTCGGGTCATCAGAACTTGTTCTGTCCCGATCCACGTTTTCACCGGAAGCGAAGCTACTTCGGTCCTGATTAAAATCCTGACGTGAAGTCGCAGCTGCCGTCGCCGCAATTAATCAGCGCCGACAGGTGAGCCCCTTAGCCCCGCCCCCCTCCCGGGTCCTGCTCAGGTGAGCTCAGGTACATCGGCAGCATCCCGAAGGGGACCTGGAATAACGTTATTAGAGAATTAAGGACCTGGAATAACGTTATTAGAGAATTAAGGACCTGGAATAACTTTATTAGATAATTAAGGACCTGGAATAACTTTATTAGATAATTAAGGACCTGGAATAACTTTATTAGAGAATTAAGGACCTGGAATAACTTTATTAGAGAATTAAGGACCTGGAATAACTTTATTAGAGAATTAAGGACCTGCAATACATTTATTAGAGAATTAAGGACCTGGAATAACTTTATTAGAGAATTAAGGACCTGGAATAACTTTATTAGAGGATTAAGGACCTGGAATAACTTTATTAGAGAATTAAGGACCTGGAATAACTTTATTAGAGAATTAAGGACCTGCAATACATTTATTAGAGAATTAAGAACCTGGAATAACTTTACTAGAGAATTAAGAACCTGGAATAACTTTAATAGAGAATTAAGGACCTGGAATAAATTTATTAGAGAATTAAGGACCTGGAATAACTTCAATAGAGAATTAAGAACCTTAAATAACTTTAATAGAGAATTAAGAACCTGGAATAACTTTATTAGAGAGTTAAGGACCTGGAATAACTTTATTAGAGAATTAAGAACCTTAAATAACTTTTATAGAGAATTAAGGACCTGGAATAACTTTATTAGAGAGTTAAGGACCTGGAATAACTTTAATAGAGAAACATCAGGATGGAGGAACAACTTTAAAACTGAGAACACAAATGAATGTTTCACATCTAAAAGGACTTTCTCCTCCTATTATTGTTACTGTTGTTGTCTTAATTATTATTCTTATTCAGACGTTATTTGCACGTTCCAGAGATGAGTGACCGTTGTTGTTGGAACAGATCAAAGCGCGTCAGGTGTTTGAAGAAAGAGAAGTGAGAGCTGACATCGTTGTAATCTTTACCTTTTGTCGGCTCGTTCTGTGAGCACACACACACACGCACACACACACGCACACACACACGCACACACACGCACACACCAGCAGGTCTGGTCTTGTTTTTGGTGCCAGGGGATCCTGATGTGCCATCTGCCAAGAGAACCTAATCCCGTTCCTCCACCTCTTCCTGTTCTCTCCGTTTTCTCGTCTTTCTCTCCGCCCGATGTGCCAACCGTCCGCGGACGAGCTGCCTCGTTAGCGCGAGCTGACTCGTTTCCATGGCTGCTCCTCTCGTCCTCCGTTTCCCTTCTTTCTGCTCTCTCTGATAAAACTGGGGATGATAATCTGGTTAATCTGACAGATTAGACGCAGAATTCCCGCCTTCCTAATCGTGGCTGAGAGACAGAGACAAAAGGAAAACATCGTAACGCCCGACGGCCCCCGCTACCGCACCGCATCCCCAATTGGGCGAAGCCGCGACCTTTGACCCGCCTTTGTTGTGTCGTGTTATTTGATGTCCGAAAAGAACTCGTAATTTGCAAGTGGCGTTTCTCTGAGAAACCACTAGCCTCGCGTCCGAGTCCGCGCTTTGCATATGAATATTACTTTATAGATGCTAACGCCGGATCAAAGGCGCGACTCGACCCCCCCCACGCCCGCGACGCCATTGTCCCCTTCCCCGTCGAGCAACCGACTTTTTTGCGTGCGGCGTGTCGGCGGCGGCGGCGGACCTTTTCAGCCGGGCCGCGGCGGTCGAGCCCAAGTTGGGCTCGGATTTGCTTGTATGTAAAACGCTTTCGGGAGATTTACGTGAGATTTCAATAAACGGTTGGAAATATAAAGCGGCGAACGCCGACGGCTAAAAAAAGGCCAGCGCAACGGGCAACGACTGTCGCGCCGCCGCGGTTCGGTAAACAAATCAGCCGCGACAATCTGAGCGTCGGGAAAAATCAAATCTGCTGACCACGTCGGAAAAATCGGTCGTGACGTGGCGAGGCTAGCCGGAGCCACGCCAGGCATAGCCCGGGGCGATAAGCGTGTTTTGGCGCCGCCTAGCGGCCGGGAGTGGTACTAACCAGGTGCCCCCCCCCAGGTGAAGACCACAGCCCGGAGAACCTCCTCCTCCACGGACCGTTCTCCAGGAAGCCCAAGCGGATCCGGACGGCCTTCTCGCCGTCGCAGCTGCTCCGGCTGGAGCGGGCCTTCGAGAAGAACCACTACGTGGTCGGGGCCGAGCGGAAGCAGCTAGCCAGCGGGCTGTGCCTCACCGAGACCCAGGTAGGCCCGTCACGTGACCCCCCCCGTCCCTCACACCTGGGAACGAGAGGGCGGGAACGATCCCACCTGACTCACGGCCGACGGCGTCTGTCATCGGCCGTGAGTCGCGGGCGCCGACGAGCGGCTCATTAACGAAGCCGAGCGACGTTTACGTGCGCCGTGATTGACGGGCGTTTTGTCGGGACTTGATCGGGCAGCCGCGGGGCTCCCGCACCGTTAAAGTCTGCTCCCAGACGATCCCCCGCGCTTATTAGTGACCTCCAGCCCTTTTACAATCACGCCTTTAACACTCGAGCACCTTTAAAACAAACAACAAACCAAAAACAACAAAAAAAAAAACACCCGAACGCTCAACGGCGGGCCGCCGCTGTTGTTGTGTTTGCGCCCGTCTCCATGGCAACGGCCCCTCGCCGTCTCACCCACCCGGGGCGCGGGAGCGGCTGCCTGTGACGTCACCGGCGGTGCCCGGCCACGTCACCCGAGGGCAGGCCCGGGCAGCCGGCGGGGGCGGGGCCCGTTGCCGTGGTTACCGCCTCGCCAAACACGGCGGTCCAACGCCCCCCCGAAAGGGACGAAAAACGGGCGGGTTGGGACGTCACCCCGGCGTCAGGCTGACCGGGGAGCGGGTGCCTCACCTGCCTCACCTGCCTCACCTGTGCCCCCCCCCCACAGGTGAAGGTGTGGTTCCAGAACCGCAGGACGAAGCACAAGCGGCAGAAGCTGGAGGAGGAGTCCCCCGAGGCGCAGCAGAAGCGGAAGGGCAACCAGCACGTCAGCCGCTGGAGGGTCGCCACGCAGCAGCCCGCGGCCGACGACGTCGACGTCATCAGCGACGACTAGACGACCCACCTGTCCGCAGGTGGCCCCGCCCCCACTCACCCTCACCCCCCCAACCCCCCTCGGTCAACTCTCGATTCGGATTTATTGGGGTTTTTTTTGTACTTTTGCACTACGACCATCGATTGGCAACGTCTGTTTTAAAGTTTCCGGGACCGTAAACGCACCACGAGGGGTGTTCCGATCGATCAGCGGGATCGAGGCGGGGTGTGACGTCACCGCGCCTCCGTTTCCCACGGGCTGAGGGTGTCCGTGAACGCGCCGCCGCTGCTCACGCCCGCCGGAGGGGGGCGGGGCCCACAAGGACGTACCTGCCAGGTGAGCGTCGGTGCCAAAACGAATCAGCTGATCCGACGAGAGACGATCGAAGCGGAGCTGATCAGAGAGGAGGCGGGACCCTGACGTCACTTCCTGCCGCGCAGAGACCCTCTCACCTGCTCAGGTGACGCCGAGCTTCACCTGCGCGAGACGTCGGTATTTATGTAAAGAAGGACTTGATCCGCGTGTAAATAACAACAAGGTTCGCGTGTTCGTGCTCGTGGTGTCTTTCCCTGATAGATTTACCTCATCGCTGATGTAGCACTTCTCCTCCTTCAGATCTATTTTTTCATTGTTTTGAGAATTAATGCACTAATTGTTCAGATAACACCGGAACACTTGTATCTGCTGTCTTCATATTTGGAAAAGTAAATTAAATAAAAATTTAATCAAAAGGAACAAAAAAAAAAAAAAAAAAAACGTGCAAGAATTTATATGGAAGTGACGGATGAAATAAATTAGTGATGAATGAATTTTCGCTGTAGACGTCAGAGGTGCGGGGATTGTTATGTTTTAACATTTAGTTAATCCGTTCCCGACCTCAGGTTGATTTGACCAGATTAACGAGATTAAGGGTCAGAGGTCACAGCTGATGTCGTTGACTCCGCATATACGTTACCATGGAGACGTCTCGACCTTCCCTTTAAGGAGGATGTCACCTGATCAACAGGCGGATTACAGGAGGGGACATCAGAGAAACTACAGTGAGATTAGAGAGAAACTACCGTGAAATTAGAGAGAAACTACAGTGAGATTACTAAAAACTACAAAGGTATTAGAGAAAAACTACAGTGTGATTAGAGAGAAACTACAGTGAGATTACTAAAAACTACAAAGGTATTAGAGAAAAACTACAGTGAGATTACTAAAAACTACAAAGGTATTAGAGAAAAACTACAGTGAGATTAGAGAGAAACTACCGTGAGATTACTAAAAACTACAAAGGTATTAGAGAAAAACTACAGTGAGATTACTAAAAACTACAAAGGTATTGGAAAAAGGTATTAGAGAAAAACTACAGTGTGATTACTAAAAACTACGAAAAGGTATTAGTGAGTACTAAAAACTACAATGTGAGATTAGAGAGAAACTACCGTGAGATTACTAAAAACTACAAAGGTATTAGAGAAAACTAGAGAATAAAAAAAAAAAAGTTTAGAGAAAACTACATGATTAGAGAGAAACACCGTGATAAAAAACTACAAAGGTATTAGAGAAAAACTACAGTGAGATTACTAAAAACTACAAAGGTATTAGAGAAAAACTACAGTGAGATTAGAGAGAAACTACCGTGAGATTACTAAAAACTACAAAGGTATTAGAGAAAAACTACAGTGAGATTACTAAAAACTACAAAGGTATTAGAGAAAAAAAGAGTTAAAAACTACAGTGAAATTAGAGAGAAACTACCGTGAGATTACTAAAAACTACAAAGGTATTAGAGAAAAACTACAGTGAGATTACTAAAAACTACAAAGGTATTAGAGAGAAACTACAGTGAGATTACTCAAAAACTACAGTCAGATTACTGAGAAACTACAGTCAAATTACTGAGAAACTACAATTTAGTGTAAACACACATAAACAGCAGGTCGGGGGACGAATCCCGTCTATTGGCGCGGAATCGATAACGAAGTTGGCCCAAGTTGGCAACAGTCGGGTGTCGATCACACTCATCGACAACGCGAGGGTGTGGTCGTTCCCTCCCGTCGTTCTCATTAACCTATAATTACCACCAATCAGCGTCGCCGCGGGGGCCGCACGGCTGATTATCGATAATCACCGTATTTATCCAAGCGGCTAATCAAAGTTAAATGAAAGTCACCCCGTTAATTAAACACGCGGGTGCTCGAGGTACTATTGACACAACACCTGATCACGGTGTTGACCGAGCGAGTGTGTGAGTGAACGTCAACACACGCAGGTGTGTGTGTGTGTGTGTGTCGGGAGATCAAAGCTCAGATTATCTGAAGCTAACAGGCCGTGTTGACTCAAAGCTAACCGTTGCCACGGCAACGCCGCCCGGCTAACCCTCGCGTCCACGGGTGAGCTGCTGGGCTAAAGCTAAGTGGCCCACGTGACCCGGATCAACGTCTCTTTGATCTGCTTGACCCTCCCCGCCCCACAGGTGAGCGGCGGGTACCGCTGGGAGCGCTGCGATTGGTCGAGGGGGCCCGGCCCCGCCCACCGGCCCTCCGCCGCTCTAATCAACCCTGACGATAATTACCCGATGAATTATCGTCCAATTATCGTTAATCACACGGTGTCGAGGAGTTCGCGGTTCGTTTGTACGTCGACGGTCCCGACGACGAACTTCGCGTTACCTGAAACACAAGAAAAAAAAAAGAACAGGAACTTTAATTAGCGGCTGATTTTAATTAATCTATTGATTAAGTGTTGTTGTTTCTAACCCGTGTATGACGAGTTAAAACCTCACGTTGTTTTTGTAAAACTTTTAAACTCTAATATTAGCAAATGTAAAAATAATAGAAAATAATATAATAACAACAATAGTGATAATACTACTGCTGCTACTACTACTAAAATAATAGTACCAAAATAATAGTGATACTACTACTGCTACTACTACTACTAAAATAAAATAATAACAATAGTGATAATACTACTGCTACTACTACTACTAATATTGATAATAATAATAGCAACAATAATAGTGATACTACTACTGCTACTACTACTACTAAAATAAAATAAGAATAACAACGAGTGATACTACTACTGCTACTACTACTAATATTGATAATAATAATAGCAACAATAATAGTGATACTACTACTGCTACTACTACTACTAAAATAAAATAAGAATAACAACGAGTGATACTACTACTGCTACTACTACTACTAAAATAAAATAACAATAGTGATAATACTACTGCTACTACTACTACTAATATTAATAATAATAGCAACAATAATAGTGATACTACTACTGCTACTACAACTCCTAAAATAAAATAAGAATAACAAGTGATGATACTACTGCTACTACTACTACTAATAATAATGATAGCAACAATAATAGTGATAATACTACTGCTACTACTACTACTAAAATAAAATAACAAGTGATGATACTACTGCTACTACTACTACTAATAATAATAATAGCAACAATAATAGTGATAATACTACTACTACTAATAATGTTAATCTTAATAATTCTAATAGTAATAGCAGTAATAGTAGCAACTGTGCTTCCTATTATACTTCTTATATATAATAATAATGAGTGAATGAGCGTAAACAGTTTAACTGCTCTGATTTAGTAAAAACAGAAAGAACCAAAGGTTCAATCAGAGAACAAATTACAGCTGTGAAATCCAGGAGTTACTTTGCCACCGCTAATTAAATCTGCTCCGTAAACAGTCTGACTTTATTCAAATTAGCTCCCCTTTTCTGTGCTTGTTAGTGCACCTGAGCTCGACGGCGCCTAATTAAAACCCGGAATCCTGCAAATTCCCGCATCCGCCGCTGATGGCTCCGTTAGCAAATATTGGCCAAGGCATCGCCGCGCTAATTAGTGTTAGCGAGAGCGGGGATGCGCGTCGGGGTTCGTCTGAGTCGAGCATAACGACCCCCGGGTTCCGGGGGGCTTCCTCGGTGGCGTTGGCGGGCCGGGGGCGCCCGACGTCCTGCGAGGAGCTGGAGGGGAACCTGCGGGCGGATGTTTGGGCGCCGGCGGCGGAAACAAACGTGTAAATAAGTCGTGTTGATGCTAGCTGGGTGCTAATCACGTCCAACAGGAGGAAAATTGAATACTGCGACAATTATCGGGTCTGATGGAGACAGTCACACCGCCGATTATATTTAACTTTAATAAATGTCGGGAAAGAGAGTCTGAGGGGTCGTAATTAGCCGCCGATCGAGGTGTCGATGAGGATGAGACAAAAGGGGGGAACAAAGAGGGAGGAGATCTCCCGAGGAGACGGAGGGGACGGGAACGCCGGAGCGGTGAGTGGGGTCGGAACGACGTCTGGGGAAAAGTGGAAGAGGAGATGAAAGAGGAGGAGGAGAAAGAGGATGAAGAGGAGGTGGAGGAGAAGAAGGAAAAAGAAGATGAAGGAGATGTGGAAGAACGAGGAGGAGGAGAATAAGAAAGAGTATTAGGAGAAAGAAGAGGAGGAGGAAGAGAAAGAGGAAGAAGAGGAGGATGAGGAAGAAGAGGAGGAGGAGGCCCTGATCTTAACCCTCTTTAACCAGCACTTGTGTTTTGATCCCGTCAGCAGAAGGACTTTTAGATAAACAAAGACCTGGGTCTCCCTCTGAGGGAGTTTCAGTGGTGCTCTGCCCAGAACGCTGAATAATATGGTGAATAATCTGGTGAATAATCTGGTGACTAATCTGGTGAATAATCTGGTGACTAATCTGGTGAATAATCTGGTGAATAATCTGGTGACTAATCTGGTGAATAATCTGGTGAATAATCTGGTGATGAGTCACAGTTTAGTGTGTAGAGCTCCGTCAGGCCGCACCAACACCTCCTCTTTCGTCCACGCTCACGTTAAAACGGCTCCACGTCGAGTAAAACAGAAAAACTTTCTCCCAGGTCACATGACCCTGAACTCCGACTCCTATTGGCTCCGTCTGAAGGTTGGGGACAGACAGGAAGTGGAGCGAGTCAGGTGACCAGGACGCCCCCCCCCGCTGTTCAGATGCAGCCATGCATGTCTAACCTGAGGGGGGGGGCTCCTGCAAATTAGCAGGCTGATTTCCCTGGCCGGGTTTGGACAGAGCGTTGCCGTGGACGACGGCCGGGCCCTGAACGCCGAGCACGCCGTCACGGTGGCCGCGCCAAGATTCAAAACGCCGCCGCTGTTGTTACAGGGGCAGATTACGCAAACGCCCGCCGCACGGTCGGTTTGAGCCCCAGACGTCCACGCCATCAGGAGGCTGTCACCTGACCGACGGGCGGGTTACTAGAGGAGACAGCAGAGAAACTACAGGGATTAGAGAGAAACTAGTGAGATTAGAGAGAAACTACAGGGATTAGAGAGAAACTAGTGAGATTAGAGAGAAACTAGTGAGATTACTGAGAAACTACAGTGAGATTATAGAGAAACTACAGCGGGATTAGAGAGAAACTACAGTGAGATTATAGAGAAACTACAGAGATTAGAGAGAAACTACAGTGAGATTATAGAGAAACTACAGAGATTAGAGATAAACTACAGTGAGATTACTGAGAAACTAGTGAGATTACTGAGAGATTACAGAGGGATTAGACAGAAACTGGTGGGATTATAGACAAGTACAGTGCGATTTCAGAGAAATAACAGAGGTGGGATTTCACATAATTTATAGTGATATTATAGACAAACTACAGAGGGATTACAGGCCAACTATGGTGAGATTACTACTAATCCTGACCCTTACTAAAGTCTCCTGACAGTAGGTATAATCTGGAAGGATTACTCCAGGTAATAGATTACAGTTACTCGCTAATTTAAAATACGCGGCGCGCCAAACTCGTCTTTAAACTTTGGTGACGTCACCGCGAGCTGGCGTGTTGTGTTTTTTTTTCGCGGGGTCTCCATGGCAACGGCCGTGCGGAGGCCTCGTCCTCCGTTAGCGGGGGCTAACGGCGGCTAACGCGCCTGGTTTACGCGCTGATGAGCCGTTTAAAGTCTGAACGGACGCTCAGAGGGTTTTTATAACGTCGTCCTTGACTCCGATGTGTGACGGGAAAAAATAAAGACGCAATTGTGGTTTTCTACGCGGGCTAAACACACATCTCCGGATGTGGTGGATTATAGCAGTGGTCCCCAACCCCCGGGGCGCGGACCGGTAGCGGTCCGTGGATCAATCGATACCGGGCCGTCAAGGAACAATTTATTATTTCCGTTTCATCTGAGTCTGAAACAATCTTTTATTTTTGAAAAATGGATTCTCTCGAGTGCCAAAAGCATCAAAATGAGTAAAAAACAGACGTGGAAAGTTTCTTTTTGAAGGGGAAAAGGCCCAGATTTAGATTTAGTTTGGAATATAAACAATCTATTTGTACCCCCCCCCCCGGTCCACGGTAGAATTGTCAAGCATTGACCGGTCTGATGATAAAAAGGTCGGGGACCGCTGGGTTATATTATTGCTTTAAAAAGCTGTTTAGGATGATAACTTTGGGGTGTTTTTAATTATTCCCATGAAGCAGCTGCTGGAGCGGCGGCTCTCTGCGAGGCTGCTTCGGAGCCTTTCGGCGTCTCCGCGCGATAATAATAGTTGGTGTTTGCGGAGGATCCGGGCTGTGAGAGGAACCACGGTGCCACCTCCAGTCTCCAGCGTCACTTTAAAACTTGTAATGGTTAGCATATGCACCACAATCTGTTCTGTTATTTACTGGTGCACTAATCACCGAGCGTGGCAACATCTTGAGTCTGGAAGGATTTCACAAGTAATACTTCATGGGCTAATCTCACTCCATGACTCTAATTAACGCATCATTAAAAGCATAATTCACATAATTATAATTTCTCACTTTTTAAATGAGAGATGAGGAAGACGAGGAGGTGTCTGAGGAGCCAATTTAGGGAGTGAAGCAGATTCTGGGCTCAGAGGGTGGAGAGAAAACAACAAAAAAAAGAACAGACCAAAGGATGGAGCGAGGCGGCGGCTCGGAGGCTCCGATTCCGACCAGGAGGAGGACGGCCGTGCGCGCTCGTCCAGTTTTTACCTGTTTGTGATACAAATTCAACAGAATTCACTCCCAGGTAAACGGAGACGTCGGCTCCTCCGCACCCCCCTAGAGGCCGGCGGCGGTATCGACCACAGGCCCCGCCTCTTTCACGTCATTGGACGAGTTTTTAAAAGCTGTTTTTTCGCTTCGTCAACGTTTCATTACTCTTTTACGTCACAATGATGATGTCACAGCATCAATCATGAACCAGGTTAAAACTATTTGTGTTTTTAATGTTGAATGTCTTTTTTTCCCTCTTTCTTAGTTTTCATCTTCAAAATTCAATCAATTAATCACTGATCAATCATCAATAAGGCAATGTTACACACACACACACAAGGTATGTAAATAAGCGTGTTTTCAAAAACAAAAAAATCAGTTTTTGGTGTGGCGTTGCCTGGCAACACCCCCCTCACACTCACCCACACACGCACTCACACACACACACTCACACTCACACACACACACACACACACACACCCCTACGTCAGCTCCACCATCAGAGGTGAGAATGAAGTAAGCATGGTTTCACACGTTTACAAACCTGCTGTTTGAGGTCTCAGGGGTCACGACCCCTCCCTGAGCCTACTGCCCCCCCATCACTCTAGGGGGGGGCCCCAGAGTCATGTGACCCGGTTCAGGGTGATCACAGCTCTGCGTCGTCCTCCTACAGGTTCACGGGCCTGCAGACGCCGAGGAACGTCTCTGCTGACGGCAGGCCTATGGTGCTTCTAAGTGTGTGTGTGTGCGTGTATGTGTGTGCGCACGTGTGTGTGTGTGTGCTCTGGATCTTCTCACCTGCCTGAAAGGTGGAGGTGTGAACCACCAGGTGATGATTACTTCATTTCTCCACAGCAACAGAAAAGCTGCACGACCGTCGGCGCTAACCTGAACACGGGAGGAGGAATTCATTCACACACACACACACACACACACACTCACACACACACACACTCACACACACACACACACTCACACACACACTCACACACACTCTAATGAGCATTCCAGTGTTCCATTTTCCTCTTTCTTTCCCTCTTTTCTTTCCTTTGAGGACATAATGAACACAAACTCCTGTGTTCCACGTGCGCGTCGGCTCACCTGTTGGGGGCGGGGCTCACCTGTGGAGGGCGGGGCTCACCTGTCCGGGCGGTTCTCCCCGGCTCGGCAGGGCGCCGGGCCGCTCCAGAGGCGCCTCCGCCGCCCGTTCCCGCTTGGCCGGCGGCGGCGGAGCTGCAGATGGCGTCTCCGTCTCCCTCGGATCGTTCCACGCGTGGCGCCTGGACCGGCTCCCGCTCGCCAACGGGCCGGCTGCAAGCACAATGCCCGGCGTCCAGCGGCCCCGCAGCAGCACCGGGGGGGTCAGAGGCAGCGCGCGAGCGCTTCTAACGAGCGGCGCCCGTCCACGCCGCGTCTGTGTAGGTGTCTCTCCCGCCTCCTCCGGCGAGCGTCCATTGTTCTCCGGCCCCCCCCCCTCCCTCCGAACAGACGACGGCGGTGGGAGCGTGGCCCGCTGGGGGTCAGGGATGTGGGAAGCGGCCCGAGGCTCGGTCCGTGACGCCGCTGCGTGGGCCCCCGCTCTGGAATCCGGACGCTTCGGCGTGGGCGCCTGGACCGTCGGCGGCTGGCGAGCAGCGGGGTCGTAGCGCCACCAACCTCGCCGCTTTATTTTCAGAATTAAATATCTGCACCAATAAACGACTTTTAACGGGTTTGATTAGACGAGATTCAAAGACAAATCCTTCCCACTGTTCCAAAAACCACCAGGAAATTCCCGACGATTGTCCCAATCTCGGAACAAAATACGTATTTACCGTATTCTCTGGACTATAAGACGCACCCCCCTACGCTTCCATACCCGCGGCTTATACATCGATAGAGCTTATCTGGGGATTTTTCCGGACCAAAGGGGGGGGGGGTCTAGAAGTGGAAAAGCGAGAGGGACGCAAAGAAGAAGACGGTAGTTTGAAGCTCAAACTTTAACAATCGTTTTGGGTGTGCGTGTGGAAGTGTGATGCAGCGTTTGGGAAGAACCAGTTGAGGTCTATAAGTAAATAAACACCTACAAAATGCGTAAACATTTTACAACGTGGACATTTTTATGTCCTTTTATATGTAAAAATATAGTTTTCCTTAAAATGTAGTGGGCGTGGCTTATATTCAGGTGCACCTCTAGTCCAGACAATACGGTAGTTGCTATGGAAACCTGGTTTGTTTCGCTGTGGTGCAACGATTCACCGCTGGAGGCGAACATCTGCCACAGCCGGAGAGCCTCCGTCTACCTCGCTGACTAAAGATCAAAGGAGCTAAGATCAAAGGCCCGACACCAAAGCGGACAGGCTGACCCGGCTGGACAACAACCTTGACTCCAGCCCGTGCGGCGTCGTGCGGTCGAGCCGTTCACGTGGTGGGTTGAGGCACCTGTTAGCCCGGTGGTCAGAAGGTCGCGGGTTTGAATCCCGGTTGGAAACGGTCGGCCTTTTGTGCGCCGTCGGGAGTCTAAAATAAGAGAGGAGAGGCAGAGTCAGGCGGGGGGGGGGAGAAGCGAAATGAGCGTTTAGCCGCTGGTGTGAAGCGCTTGTCACACCAGACGCTCCTGCTCGTCCCGTAATGGCTCCAGCTCACGTTTCCCGGTGCAAAATCCCGGCACTTGTGTCGGCTGCACATGCTCCGGCAGCCTAATGAGGCGCCATTAGGCAGGCGAGAGGCGGTAATTAGAGCCAACGTCAGCGCCGACGACAGATGGAATGCTAAGACAAGCATCTCCACCTCACCTCCACACCACGCGCGTGTGCGTGTGCGTGTGTGTGTGTGTGTGTGTGCGTGCGTGTGTGTGTGTGTGTGTGTGTGAGGGAGGGAGGGGAAGACAAAATGTGTCAGAAATGAAAGAGCTGAAAACGTGTTGGTTGAAGAGAGGAGGGGGGACGCCAGGAGCGAGTGAACACCTGAATGTGCGCGAGGCGGAGACAGACGCTGTTTATTCACGTATTTATTATTTCTATTAATACTGTCGGTGCTTTTAATTGGTCCTGGGCTTGTTTGCCTAAATAACAGAACGGGGTGATGAAATTTTAAGCACAAAGGAACGCCTGTAAATCACAAATGAAAGGGGCCGTTTATGTTTTATTCGCTGTTATTATTATTTTTTTTTAAATGGCTTTTATATCGGGCTTGTTTAGTCCCGTCAGCTCGATCTAAAAAAATAAAAAAATAAAAAAATAAAAAGGGTAAAGTCTCTAAAGCGTTAATTCACACGGGATCAGCAAAATACACGCAGGTTCCTTCCATTTAAGACTCTTAAATTATTACTGTTAAGAAGTTTTACGTATCAGAGAGGAAGAACAACGGTCCCCGGGCGGAGCCCTGAGGTGCACCAAAAAGGGGGCGTGGCCTCACGAGATCCAGCTAAACCAGGACAGGCCCGGTCCCAGTGGCTGGGGTAAGGCAGGGAAAGAGGGATGGGGAGCGGAGAAGGGAAAACGGAGGAGGCAGAAATGTGCTGAGGAAGAGAAGACGAGACGGAGTGAGAGAGACGAGGGGTGAGAGCGCGGAGGAAGGAGGATAAAAATAGGAAGAGGTGAGGAGGAAAGACGCGCACGCGGAAAGACGAGAAACGGAAACAGGTGGAAGGGACTGAAAACGGATGAACAGCTCTCGGGCGAAACAGACATCAAGGCCTTGCTGCTGCTTTATTACCAGATCAGGATCTCCTTTGATCCCTTTGATTTCTAATTAACTGTTAATAACGGGCTCGGGCCCCGTTATTCACCTTTTAATCGTCTCCTGGATGAGAGGTGCGACTTTAACGACTCGACAGACTCGTTAATTCTATAAAAAAAAAAAAAAAAAAAAAAAGGAGTCGCCTGGCGGCCCCGCCTCATTTCAGCGAACCATCAAAGAGCAAATCAGCAGCAGGCGTCTTTGATCTCAGCGAGAAAACAATCATTGTTCAAAGCAAAAAAAAGCTTCGGCCCGAAACGCCTGAGCGCGAGTTCGGTGGCGATGTGGGCGGAGCCTGTCGGCTGCAGCCGGCCACCGGGGGGGGGGCGCTGGGGCGCTTTGATGTCTGACTGGCCATCACATCAAAGACGGGTGTTAAATGCAGAGGTTAACACACGTTACCTCATTATCACATCTGCTCACAGTAATTGGCCGAACCGCCTCGCGGCTGGCGGCGGCGCTCTACCTGCCCTCCCCCGTTGCCGCGCAAACGCCGCGCGTCGCGGCGCGCTCAATTATCGTCGCCGCCGTCGCCGAGGCTTTGTTGACGCTAATTTATGATTCTTGTAATCAAATATTGCCGCACATTTGCCCGGTGGCTCATCGAGTGTTAATGAAACCGCAGGAGGAGGAGAGCGCGGAGGAGAAGACGAAAAGACGTGGGCCAACGAGGAAAGTTACAGCCAATCAAGTTGTGACTGGGGGAGGGGGGTGAGAGAGGGAGGGGGTGAGAGAGGGAGGGGGTGAGAGAGAGAGGGCGAGAGAGGGGGGAGAGAGAGTGGGAGATATATATATAGAGAGGGAGGGGGGTGAGAGAGAGAGAGGGTGAGAGAGGGAGAGAGAGAGGGTGAGAGAGAGGGAGAGAGACATATATAGAGAGAGAGGGAGGGGGTGAGAGAGAGGGAGAGAGATATATTTATATAGAGAGGGAGGGGGTGAGAGAGAGGGAGAGGGAGAGGGATATATATATATATAGAGAGAGAGAGGGAGAGGTGAGAAAGGGGGTGGCAGAGGGAGGGAGAGAGAGAGGGGGAGGGAGAGAGAGAGGGAGGGAGACAGAGGGGTGTGACAGAGGGAAGGAGAGAGAGAGGAAGAGAGGGGGAGGGTGGTGAGAGAGAGGGGTGAGAGAGGGAGAGATGGAGGGGGGAGAAGTAGAGAGGGCATAGAGAGAGAGGGAGGGAGCGAGGGAGAGAGAAAGAGAAGAGAGAGAGGGAGATAGTGGGGGTGAGAGGTGGGGGGAGACAAACAGAGAGAGAAAGAGAGAGATATAGGGGGAGGGGGGAGAGAGAGAGGGTGAGATAGAGAGAGGGGGGGAGAGAGAGAAAGAGTGAGACAAAGAGAAAAAGCTAGGAAGAGAGAGAGATACAGGAGGAAGGTAGAGGTAAAGAGAGAGGGGGAGGTAGAGAGAGGGGGAGGTAGAGAGAGGGGAGGGAGAGGGGGAGGGAGAGAGGGGGGTAGAGAGAGAGGGAGGTAGAGAGAGGGGGAGGGAGAGAGGGGGAGGGAGAGAGAGGGGGAGGTAAGAGAGAGGGGAGGTAGAGAGAGGGGGAGGTAGAGAGAGGGGGAGGGAGAGAGGGGGGGAGGGAGAGAGAGGGGGAGGTAGAGAGAGGGGGGGAGGTAGAGAGAGAGGGGGAGGTAGAGAGAGGGGGAGGGGAGAGGGGGAGGGAGAGAGAGGGGGAGGGAGAGAGAGAGGGGGAGGTAGAGAGAGGGGGAGGTAGAGAGAGGGGGAGGGAGAGAGAGAAGCCACCAGCCAAAGCCGCCTGTGTGGGATCGCTACCAAGTGTTTTTATCGTGATATTAATAATTTATCGCGTCAACTTCCGAACATATGAGTCCGTGCTTCCTGCGCCCGACTCTTCCGAAGGCCGCGACTGCGACTGTTGAGGCCGCGTTCGCGCCGCCCGCCCAGGCGCCGGGAGCCCACGCGTTCCGGGGAGAGCCGAACGGAGCCGCCGACGTCCGCGTAAAAAAAAAAGCGTCGCAGGCGTTAGTCCTCGATTCCCGAAGGTTGGGAATCGGGACCGCTTGGCTGCCAAGCGCTCGCCCAATCAACGCCGCCGGAGTTTGGCGGGAATTCCCGGATTTTTATCGCCGCCGTAATTTTCATAATAACGGACGGCCTTTAATTAAACAACTCCTCTCTCTCTCTCTGTCTCACACACACACACACACACACACACACACACACACACACACGATCAGCACACACACACACACACACACACACACACACACACACACACACACACACACACTCACAGCTACACACACACACACACATCACACACACACACACACACACACACTCACACACACACACACACACACACACACACACACACACACACACACACACACACACACACACATACACACACTCACACACACACACACACACACACACACACACACACACACACACACACACAACCCCCAAAACACACACACACACTCACACACACACACACACATACACACACACACACACACACACACACACACACACACACACACACACACACACACACACACACACACACACACACACACACCCCACACACACACACACACACGCACGCACCCCCAAAACACACACACACACTCACACACACACACACACACACACACACACAACCCCCAACACACACACACACACACACACACACACACACACATACACACACAACCCCCCAACACACACACACACACACTCACACACACACAATCCTCCCAACACACACACACACACACACAGACACACACAACCCCCCCAACACACACACACACAGACGCACGCACACACAGACACACACACACACAACCCCCCCAACACACACACACACAACCCCCCAACACACACACACACACACACACAGGCACACACACACACACACCCCCCACACACACACACACACATACACACCCCCCAACACACACACACACACACACAATCCCCCCACACACACACACACACACACAACCCCCAACACACACACACACACACACAACCCCCCAACACACACACACACACACAACCCCCCACACACACACACACACAAGAACTCTTGGTTGTGTGGACACACGTTCCTACCATCAGCGTGGGTGACGTGGGCCGCATCCATCCAGCAGCAGCATCGTCTGCTTTGATGTTTCTTTGATCCGCGATGGCCGCGCGAGGAACAAAGCGAAGCCCGACCGTTGATTCGCGTGGGCCTCGGGACACGCGGCGGCGACGTCCGGGTGGGGGCGGGCGCGCGTCCCCCGCGGGCCGTGCCGGATCTTCATCAGGTCATGGAAATTCTGGAAACGTAAAAAAAAAAGATCAAAGCAAAAAGATCAAAATCTGTATTAAAAGGTGTGTACGTGTGTGCGTGTGTGTGTGTGTGAACCAAACTCTGCCCAGTTACCCACAACCCCCTTCATCGTTATCACCGCCATCCCCTCCTCCTCATCCTCGCCTTGTTTAGCTTTGACACCTCAGCTGTTCACCAGTGGGGGGGGCAGGTGGGTGTTGTAGCGGATGCCTTCTGTGTGTGTGTGTGTGTGTGTGTGTGTGTGTGTGTGTGTGTGTGTGTGTGTGTGTGAGTGTGAGTGTGTGTGTGTGAGTGTGTGTGTGTGTGAGTGTGTGTGTGTGTGAGTGTGTGTGTGTGAGTGTGTGTGTGTGTGTGTGTGTGTGAGTGTGAGTGTGTGTGTGTGTGTGTGTGTGTGTGTGTGTGTGTGTGTGTGTGTGTGTGTGTGTGTGTGTGTGAGTGTGTGTGTGTGTGAGTGTGTGTGTGTGTGTGTGTGTGAGTGTGTGTGTGTGTGTGTGTGAGTGTGTGTGTGTGAGTGTGTGTGTGTGTGTGTGTGTGAGTGTGTGTGTGTGTGTGTGTGTGTGAGTGTGTGTGTGTGTGTGTGAGTGTGTGTGAGTGTGTGTGTGTGTGTGTGTGAGTGTGTGTGTGTGTGTGTGTGTGTGTGTGTGTGTGTGTGTGTGTGTGTGTGACAGAGACAGCAATTCATCCCGTTTCTGTTTTCCGTGATTCTCAGTCGTCTCCATTCGGGCGAATTTCAGGGAACACTAATCGGACCCGATCGATCGATCCTCCCCAGAGGGAGGGAGATCAAAGCCAGTCCGGCTCCGCGTCAACATCGCTGGGTTTTGTTTTTTTTTTCGGGAAAACGCGAAGTCCGTCATTTATTTAAAGTGAAAGTCTTTGATGTAAAGGTGCAAGCGTCACCTGCGGAGGGGGGCGGGGACAAACCTTTTGAGACGTCGAGGCCTCCGGGAAACACACTTTGAGGTGATCCTTCGCTTCCTGAGAGTGTGTGTGTGTGTGTGTGTGTGTGTGTGTGTGTGTGTGTGTGTGTGTGTGTGTGTGGCGTTAGCGCCGGACGACAGATTCGCCCCGAGGCGGTGCAGGTGCGAGAAGAGGAGGAAGAGGAGGAGGGAGGCGAAGACGAAGGGAAGAGCCCAAAGAAAACACGGCGAGGGGGGGGGGGTGACCACGGAACGGGAACCTGGGAACCCCGCTGGGATCCGGGCTGGGAGTCCCGGGAACACCTCCGGGACCGGCCCCGGTCCGGATCCCTGTCCCCAGCATATTCGCGCGCATCTGCTCCCCGCGGCCGGGCCTGGACGGCGGGCGCCGCGAGGCGCCGGGGACCGACTTTAAAGCGAGGCGCCATCTGTCGTCCTCCCTTTCTGGCGCGGGGCGGGGGCGGAGCCTGTCGCCCCGGCGACACACGCGTGACACGAAAGTGTCTCCGAAGAGAACGGGGGCGACCGCTGGCTCGTCCAAGCGAACCCGCGGAGGCCCCCGGAGGGGGGGGGGGGGGGGGGTCACGTGATCGGCGGGTTCCCGAATTTTTCGTTTTTTTAACGATTAATAAAGCTAAAAAAAAAAAAAAACGAAAAAAGGAACTCGCGGATCACCCGGCGAAGAGATCTCTGGGAACAAACGCTCGTTAACGGCCGGACGACCCCCCGCCCCCCCGTCCTTTCAGCGAGGGACAAGCAGCCACCGCCACCGGGGGGCGGGGGGCGGGGCCTAGCGGGAGGGACGTGAAAGGCTCGCCGAGGCTTCCCGGGCGGCGGTTCAAGGGGGCGGCGGTGCCCCCCCCCCCCCCGAAGCTCGCCGCGAAGCAGCGGAACGGAAGTGAGGGCGGGACCGAAGGGATCAAAGAGGTCAAGCAGATCAAAGCCAAACCTTTGAGGTCACGAGCGGCGCCGACAGGAGCTAGCGCGGACCGTTTCTGGCAGAAACGGGCGCCGACGACCCTCGCGACGCCCCCGCGTGGCAGCGCTCCAGAGGAATGTTCGCCCGCCACCCCCCCCCCACCGCCACAGGAAGTGATCAGCACAGGCCCTTTCGGCTAATTGAGGGCAGCATAATGGAGCGCGCGCCCCCCAGTCGCGACCCAGCGAACGAGAGAGGCGTTTAGGGAACAAGAGGCGGATCGGACGCCGTTGTGTCGCCGTTACGCGAAAGGGGATCAGCATCCAGGAGGGGGGGGGGCGGGGGGGCTAATCCACGGAGAACAAAGTGGGATTATCGCTTTCCCAGCGGCATGAGGCTTTTCCTCTCATAACGTCATTACACGGCTTTCAGCGCCCCCCCCCCCTTCCCCCCTCGTGTAAAAGCAGCGAAGCCACAAAGAAGCGAGGGTTTTCCCGCCACGGCAGGGCGCGGGTGGATCGCCTCCCGGAGCTTCAAAGGGTCGGGTTCGATCCGCGGGAACGAGGCGGCGAGCGGGGCCGGCGGTCGGAAACGCTCCGGCCGCTTCCAGCCCGAGGCCTTTCGGGGGGGCGATGAAGATGGGTCGGGTTGAACACGTGATTTCGTTACCGTGTTTACCCGCATTTACGACTTTCCTTTTTTTTAAAGGGCGTTTTAAGTGATTTTTTAAGGGCTTTTAAAGGTTTTTTAAAGGATTTTTTTTTAAATGGAGGTTTTTTAAGGGTTTTTTTAAGGGCTTTTAAAGGTTTTTTAAAGGGTTTTTTTAAAAATGGTTTGTTTTAAGGGTTTTTTTAAGGAGGTTTTTTAAGGGTTTTTTTAAGGAGAAAAAGCCTCAAGCTCCTATTATTATTATTTCGGGCTCACACTTAATTTTATTTAATATCGTCAACAGTTTAAAAAATCAACCATCATTAAAAAAACCCCGATGCGGTGATTTGCCTCACGATTAATTAAAAAGTGTTCGAGAGGCTCGCCAAGTGGCCGAAATGTCCCATGATGCACCGCCGCCGCCGCCGGGCCCAGCGAGGGCCACTTCCCGAATCCCAGTTAATCAGGATAAATCAGAGTTAACTGGGGGGGCCGGCGGGAGGAAGGAGGGGGAGGAGCTGGCGCCTCACCGCGGCGAGAAGACGAGCGGTAACCGCCGCGAATCGAAGGCAACAGCGAGGCGAAAATCATCGAGCTACTCAGAAGCGGTCGCGTCCTGTTCCGTGCTCCGGGGCCTCTCGGGGGCCCCGACCCTTCTTCCCGAAGGCGCGCGCCCCCGTTAGGCGAGGACCCGTCCCGGAGACGAGCTTCGGCGAACAGCGACCACGTGGGAAGCGATGGCCGCAGCGAGAGCGCCGCCGAAATATGCCGCCGCAACATGTTTGTAAGGGTGACGGCGACGCCTCCGGATCTCACGGTGTGAGATGAGAAGTGACACATACACTCACTCACTCACTCACTCACACACTCACACACACACACACACTCACACACACACTTGTACTTCTATCTTTGTGGGGACATAGACATAATGTATTATCACCCAGCTCCTCAACATAACCATCACAACTCACACCCTGAACCCAATTCTAACCTAAACCTGAAAACCACAGCTTTACACACACACACACACACACACACACACACACACACACACACACTCACACACTCACACACACACGCGCGCACACGCCCAACCTGCCTGTAGAGTATTGAGAAACAGCCCTCGGGCGTTCGTGTCACTCAGCTTCAGTATCAGACGTTGACGACATCATTGGCTCAAATTGACTGACAGGTGAGATTAATAATTTCAGATTTAGAGATTAAAAGGGAAAGACTAAATCCAGATCTCCGAATCACTTTTTTCGGAAGCTTGGAAAGAACCATTGAGAGGAAACTGAAGGGGGGGCATTCAAATGTTGTCATCTGGTCTAATTTTTCTAGAGTTCCCGTTATTTTATTTATTCCATATTTACTGTTTATCTACATTTTTTGTGTTATCATAAAAACACAAAATGTGTTTCCACTTGTTTGAGGCTGATTTCACTGATTCAGCATCGTGATGTTTCTGCTGCCCCCACGTGGACAAAACCACGATGGGAACGACCCAAACACGTCCTCAGACAGTCTGTGCATGCTGCGGAGCACGTACTGTACAGCCAGATTGTCTTTGTGCGTGTGTGTGTGTGTGTGTGTGTGTGCGTGTGTGTGTGAGGGACCTGTGAAGTCTTAGTATAATTATCTGTGTAATTGTCGTGTATTTTGTAAAGTGCCAGATCATTTAACTCCGGATTAGCTCTTCTCACCTCCAACGGCCAAGCGCTCGCTCGCCCGCTCTCTCTCTCTCTCTCTCACACACACACACACACACACACACACACACACACACACTTACTCTCTCTCTTTGTTCTCTCAGACACCTCTTGAGTTTCGGAAGGTATCAAGTCTCTTGTCCATCTGTGACACACACACACACTCACTCAATCTCTTGAACACACACACACACACACACACACACACACACACACACACACAGAGGCATGATTTATATTATCCACCCTGCTCATTAAATGTGTTGTGTTTTGCCATGATTTCATTAAAGTGATGTTTCAGGTTGACGCTGTAAAAGCTTTCAACATTAACGTGACATCATCTGCGTATAAAGATCACGAATATCCGAGTTAAAGTTAACGAAAAAAAAATCACATTATAACGTGAAAACAGATTCTGGACGCGCTGCGGTCGCACAAATAACCCGATTCGTGTTCGGAGCTGTTCTCTTGAAACAGTTTAAATTACTGTCTCTCCCCCTCTAACCTGTTTTGTAACCCTTGTTTTTTTTTCTTTTGAGACGAGGGTTTGTTAAAGGTGTCGTAAAAAGAAATCCGCCTCGGCTAGCATTCCGCCCCCCGTCCCCCCACCGATGACATCCAGTTCCACGCAGGCCGAGCGAGGCGTGTGCTACATACCACAGATGTGACTTTCACACGCTAATGCACACAATCGAACGACGGCGGCGAGTCACGCCGGGGAATGACCGACGAACTCGTGGGCTTCAACCGCCATCACGACAACCGAATCACTCGACAAGAGTCGTTACACCTGGACCGTACCTGACAGTCCGGGTACGCCCCCCCCCCCCCGATACCTGCGTCCACGCCGCCATCACTCGGGCCCGTTTGTGTGTCAGACGAGCTTTAATGGACGCTTGGAAGGTAATTTACGGCGGCGTGTCGCAACCGGTTTACGCCTCCGAGATTCCAGAACTTCCCCCAGCG
>CAJVRN010000211.1:10175000-10187500 GCA_911728415.1 Lagocephalus sceleratus
GACAGCCCCCGCTGTCACTTCCTGTTGTCGCTTCCTCGCCTCCGCTTGTTTCCCTGACGTTAATGCTCAGGTTGTGATTCTGTAGGGGGGGGGGGCGTCAGATGAAAGCATCAAAGACGAAAACACAACTACGAACTTTCCTAATAAACTCAGAAAGGTGGGAAACGGGCTCAGATACCTCTGGTTCGCCTTCGTTTGTCTTGTTCTTATTATTATTTCATTTTTCGAGCGAGCTGAAGACGCGACTGTTTTAAAGCGAAGATAAAAGCGAAGATAAAAGCACGCAGCGGGGGGGGGGCAAAGCTGGCCGCTACAGGAAATCTCCTAAAACTGGGAGATGTTGTTGGTCTGAGCGACGGGCCCCCCCACACCCCTCCAGACCCCCCCCCCTCGTCTGTCGGAGCTCCTCGAGGCTTATTTGCGATCTGCAGGGAGGACAAATTGCTGCAGGAGCTGCACCATCAGCTGCGTCCGCGGCGTGTTTTCACCTGCACGGCAGCTATGACAAAAATGCCTGAGCCGAGCGCCGGGCCGCCGCCGCCGGGCCGAGGCCCCGGGGGGGGGGGGGGGGGGGGTTAATGACACACTGTCACACATTATAAGCACTTCTCACACTCGTAAAGACGCAGTAATAAAGTAAACAGAGCGAGGAAGTGCACGAGATGAGCAGCACAAGTCAGGACGCTCACCCGCTAATGGACGCGTTTAGAGACACGCATAAAAACACATCTGAAATTAGCCCTTGTTTTTTTATTATTTATCTTTTTTTTTTATAATCAACCACCGCTTGGCATTTTTAATTAGCTCAATCCCAAAAACAACCTCATCCTCCGGGTCATCAAACTTCACTTTCTGTTATTGCGCGCTTCTTTGTACGGTTAATTCTTAATATATTCAAATACTGTGTAATACTGTAATACCGTGTAAATGCGGAGAGGTGAAGTAAAATCACTCCAGGGACTCGCCTTTGATGATCGAGAGATCAAAGCAGCGCAGCGCCCTCCAGCGGTCAGGGGTGGAAACACTGGAACACGATAAAAAGAGTATTTGTTAAAAACGTAAATAATCCCACACATTAGATTTAGACGCGTCTTGTTTTATGTCGTTTATGTTGTGTTACCATCAATCTGGCCTCGAGTCTTTAAAACAAACGCGTTAATTAAATGTCCCAGAAGTATAAATCAGATCATTTATCGTTTAACATAAAGATTTATCTACACATCCATCTGCTGTTGCATGCTGTTAGTTATAGACTCCACATAAAGGTGTGTGTGTGTGTGTGTGTGTGTGTGTGTGGACGTGTGTGTGGGCAGTAGTCCACCTACAGATGGTCAGACTCTCGTTCGTCTGTCACAATGTGATTGGCTGCTTAAAGCTCCTGAAAACACACACACACACACACACACACACACACACACACACACACACACACACACACACACACACACACACACACACACACCTCTCTATCTTAGATGTTGACGGGGGTCATAAATTAAACGATGGTGCAGCAGCGCCCCCTGGTGGCCACCGGCACCACCGATTATTAAACCGTTTAAATTCAGATCATCTGGATAATTTATTTAAATTACATATTTAATTTTAATTAGTTCTCGACCTTCGCGGTGAGACGAGCACGTTTTAACGACAAATCTTTGATTTTAACCTCCGGGTTTACGATTTTGAACAATTGTAACAATTTAAGAAATTAGAGAAAGGCGGATCTTTGAAGGTCAAACCTCCGATTTTCTCTTGTTTTACCTTTTACGATTTAACGTCAACAGCTAATCTCGTTATCAGATCGTCGCGTTGAGGAGGAAGAGGCCTCAATCTTATCTGATGATGACGTCAGTCGCTTTTATGACACACGTCGATAAAAGAAAATGAAAGAACGCGAGACTTGCTTTGATTCAGGTGAGTTCACCTGACTGGAAGCTTCGGCGGACATTTAGAAGAAATAAAAACAGGAGAAATGCGTTAATTTACGACAGAGAAGCTTCGGGAAATTAATATGTTAACTAAAATAATCAAAACAGGAGGTTTGAGCGTGCTAAAGGCTAACTTACCTGGCCGCGCATTGAAAGCGAATCTGTCGTTAATTTATTCGTAACCGGCGTTAAAAAAAAAAAAAAAAGTTAAATAGTTTTAAACGCCGCTACCGCCGTTAGCACGACGAGCTAACTGAGCTTTACCGTTTAAGTAAAACAAGATGACGTCAGCTTGATCAATAAAAACATAAAACATGTTTTTAAAGATTTTTTTTTTATAAATACTCACTAATGTACAAATACACAATAAACTGTCCAAAAATAAAATAAAAACCAGTTTGGCGGAACGCCCCCTGGAGGCCAATACAGTAACAGCAGAGCGGAAGGACAACCCCGCCACAATAAGAGCTCTGACTAAGAAGACACCTTTATACTGAAAGGCTCTCAAGTCCGGTTGACGCTGGAACTAAAATAAAATAAAACAAAACATAAAAAGGAAAAAATGAAACCCTAAAAAAGAAGTTATTTCACTTTCAAAGCTTTTAAAACTTTAAGTCTTAAACGACCAGTGAAGGTTTCCTTTGATCTATCGAACCTGTGGAGGAAAATAAAAACATCATGGATGCGCGCAAGAGAAGAAATACCTTATTGTCCTGCTCTCGCTCTTCAAAGGTCCCACTTGTGCAAACGTTGGTGCGTGAAAACGTGAAAGTTTAACTGAACCGAGGTCTAAAACGTCCAGATATTCGTGTTTTAATGAGTTTGTTTGGGCACATTCTCATAATCCGGCACCAACAAATTAATAACAATAACAAAAATAACTCAAAAAAAAAAAAACGTATTTTAACTGTTCCTTTATGAAACGTCCGCACGAGTGAGGTTGTTCAGCAGGACCGGTCGGAGGGGGAGGACACGTCGCCGTGGCGACGGGGAGGAGGCTTCACCTGTAAACACTCGATCACGTACCTGCAGAGGTCGAACACTGTAAGAAATGTCTTAATCTGAGATCAGAGAACATCTGGAGGAGCTGCTGGAGCGCGGAGATAATCTCAGCTCTGGCTCAGGTTACCTTAGCATCATAGCAAATCGGGGATTATAATCTGAACATGAGCTAAAGTCAGACTTTCTTTGGTGAATCAGGAATTTGTTTTAGAGGGAGAAAAAAAAAAATTGAGATTTTGGAAGAAAATCTGTCAAGATTCCAGAACAGGCAAAAATCTTTTCCCCCCCAATCTGAGCGGAACATCTTCAAGACGACTCAGCAGCAGGGATTAAACGTGGATTTGAATCTATCGCCGTAGCAACACTGGCCATTGACCCCCCCCCCCAACCCCCCCGGGTCTATCAAAATAAAAGCATAACAGCAGCGGGAGGAGGAAAACCACCGAGGGGCTCCCGGGCTGGTCCGACTCAGATTAGCAGATTAACAGATAATCCTGTGGTGGTGGGGTGGAGAGGGGGGGGGGGTGTCTACCCCAGCAGGCACCAGGGGGTCTGGTTCTGGTCACACTCCAGCCTGGTGTTGAGGACGGTGCAGGGCGCCCCCCCGATCACCACCTCCTGCCGGCTCTCCACCTCGTAGCGCAGGTTAGACAGCCCGCCCTCGGGGTCCACCTTGAACTGCTCCTGGGGGGGGGGCGAGGGGGGGCTGGATTGAACCACGGACGCCTCAGATGGGAGACGGCGGCGAGGCCGGGGCCGTACCTGCTTCTGGGCCGCGACCCTCTTCTGGTCCCTCTTCCTCCAGGCGGGGTCGTGGATGTGGAGGAACGTCTGGTACCCCGTGGTGATCCCGCTCGGCCTGAACAGCTGGGAGGAACGGGTCGACGGGGACGTGGGTCGCCTCGCAACGGCAATGACAAACAAGCAAACAAACAAACGATATTTCACCTGCAGCTCGGCTTTCTTCAGCCTCCGGTAGAACTCGTCATCTTCGCGGCCCCAACCCCAGAAGCGGTTCGACATCCCGTTACACTGGAGAATGAAAAATAAATAAGTAAATAAAAATATTTTAAAAAATTACTCTAATGATAAATAAACAATAAAATAATACATAATAAAATAAATAATAAAAGCAAAACAATAAATATTGAAAATAAACAAACCAGAAAGGTTTAAAAAAAACAAAAACAAAAAAAAACTACCGTATTTTCCGGACTATAAACCTCTACTTCTTTCTCGTGGTCTGAACCCTGCGGCTTACACGACGGCGCGGCATTCATGTGGATTTTTATCTTCATACCGCCAATACGTTTTCTGCCTGGTCACAGCGGGCCGATTAAATTACCGAACAGGTCGCAGTGGACCGAGGAAGATGTTCAAGTTAGCGGTAAAGCAAATTCATGCACGCTAAATTATTTTGCGCTTCATGGAGAATCCACGACGAAATGCGAACAACGCAACTTTTAAGTTGAAAGGTTTCGAAAGGCGAGACGAAAGTGACGCCGAGAGCGACAACGAAAGCGAGACCGAGGAAGTGTGGGACGAAGAAACTCTGAGGCCGTTCCGTTCTTAGCGCGCAGGAGGACGGTGAAGACGGTGACTGTTAATCGGACACGTTTCTGCACTGTTTGAAAAAAAGCACTTATTTCATAAAAAGTTTAAAAAAACCTGTAAATATCTCGTTACAACGCGCGGCGCGGCTTACGCGTGTATAAAATTAAAAATTAACGTACATTTAGTGGGTGTGGCGAATATTCCGGTGCGCTCTGTAGTCCGGAATTTACGGTAATTAAAACCCAACGTCTTTGCTCACGCGTGCTGCCCCCTAGTGGCGGTCACGGGTACTGCAGCGTCGACAGCGATAACGGCGATAACGACGACGATAACGCGGTCGTACCATGTCGTAGTGCCTCTTGGTGAGCAGCAGGATCCCGCCCACGTAGGTCTTGTAGTGGTAGAGCGGGTGCAGCTCGGGCGAGGCCACGTGGAAGGGCCCGTCCTCGGGGAAGCCGTAGTCCAGCGCCTCGTTGAGCGGCAGCAGGTCCACGTCGTGCATCGCCAGGTAGTCCGTGTCGTTGCCGCTCTCCAGGTGGCCCACGTTGATCAGGGACGCCCGGTTGAACCTGGGGGGGGCGAGGAGGGCGGGGGTTGACATCGGGAATACAACGAGTTTTTAACGAATAAAAAAAATAAGAACATGAAACAAGGACAAAGCTTCCTACTACTACTACTACTAGTAGTAGTACTACTACTAGTACTACTACTACTACTAGTCTGTGACAGGAAAACAACAAAGAAATCTACTTTATCATCAAAGCATCAAAGAAATCTACTTTATCATCAAATAAATCTACTTTACCCTCAAATAAATCTACTTTATCATTAAATAAATCTACTTTATTATAAAATAAATCTACTTTATCATCAAATAAATCTACTTTACCCTCAAATAAATCTACTTTATCATCAAATAAATCTACTTTATCATCAAATAAATCTACTTTACCCTCAAATAAATCTACTTTATCATCAAATAAATCTACTTTATTATAAAATAAATCTACTTTATCATCAAATAAATCTACTTTACCCTCAAATAAATCTACTTTATATCAAAATACTTTATTATAAAATCAAAAAAAATTTTAAAAATAAAATTTATTTTATAAAAATAAATCTACTTTATCATCAAATAAATCTACTTTATAAATAAATCTACTTTATCATAAATAAATCTACTAAATAAATCTACTTAATATTACCCTCAAATAAATCTACTTTATCATCAAATAAATCTACTTTATCATCAAATAAATCTACTTTATTATAAAATAAATCTACTTTATCATCAAATAAATCTACTTTATCATCAAATAAATCTACTTTATTATAAAATAAATCTACTTATTTAACAATTTGTAAAATATTTTGTCATTTGTGGGAAAAAAAGCAGGTTTTTAGGTTGAGATTTGAAATCTTTTGGCAGTTTATTTAAACGGGGACGAACTAAAGCCATCGGTGTTTAACTAGTGAAGGGTGGCCAGGGGGCGGGGCCTGAGCCAGGGGGGCGGGGCCTCACCTGTAGTGGTCCACCTGGTTGACGACCAGGATCTTGTGGCGGATCCTCTTCTTGGCGAGGAAGCTGTGCATGAAGGGCACGAAGACCAGCAGCTCCTCGAAGCGCTCCCTGAAGGGCACCACCAGGGCCAGCTTGTGGGGGCCCCAGGAGGGGTCGTCCTCGGGGGGGCCCCGGCCTGGCAGGGCGGGGGGCGGAGCTGGGGGCGGTCCTCGCGGGGGGACGCCGCCGCCGCCATGTCGCCCGAGCAGGTGAGCTGGAGCCAGAGCAGCGAGGCGAGCAGCAGCGCCGTGCAGACGATGAAGAGCTTGTAGATGGTGCACCTGGCGGAGAGGAACCTGGGGGGGGTCATGTGATCAGGTCTGGACCAATCAGAAGCTCAGGATCAGAATCAGGCGACCTCCTGGTTCTGACCTGGAGCTCTACACCCCCCACCCCCCCCGTGGGAGCTGTCAACAGTATCAGGGTGATGGGGGGGGTCAACTAGTGGGGGGGTCAACCAGTGTGAGTGTGTGTGGGGGTGATAGTGGGGGGGTCAACTAGTGGGGGTCAACTAGTGGGGGGTCAACCAGTGTGAGTGTGTGTGGGGGGTGATAGTGGGGGGTCAACTAGTGGGGGGGTCAACTAGTGGGGGGGTCAACCAGTGTGAGTGTGTGTGGGGGGTGATAGTGGGGGGTCAACTAGTGGGGGGTCAACTAGTGGGGGGGTCAACCAGTGTGAGTGTGTGTGGGGGGTGATAGTGGGGGGTCAACTAGTGGGGGGTCAACTAGTGGGGGGTCAACCAGTGTGAGTGTGTGTGGGGGGTCAACCAGTGGGGGGGTGATAGTGGGGGGGTCAACCAGTGTGAGTGTGTGTGGGGGGTGATAGTGGGGGGTCAACTAGTGGGGGGGTCAACCAGTGGGGGGGTCAACCAGTATGGGGGGGGTGATAGTGGGGGGTCAACTAGTGGGGGGGTCAACCAGTGGGGGGTGATAGTGGGGGGTCAACCAGTGTGAGTGTGTGTGGGGGGTCAACCAGTGTGGGGGGTGATAGTGGGGGGGTCAACCAGTGGGGGGGTCAACCAGTGTGGGGGGGTCAACCAGTGGGGGGGTGATAGTGGGGGGGTCAACTAGTGGGGGGGTCAACCAGTGTGGGGGGTGATAGTGGGGGGTCAACTAGTGGGGGTCAACCAGTGAGGGGGGGTGATAGTGGGGGGTCAACCAGTGTGGGGGGTCAACCAGTGTGGGGGGGTGATAGTGGGGGGGCAACTAGTGGGGGGGGTCAACCAGTGTGGGGGGGTCAACCAGTGTGGGGGGTGATAGTGGGGGGGCAACTAGTGGGGGGTCAACCAGTGGGGGGTGATAGTGGGGGGGTCAACTAGTGGGGGGGTCAACCAGTGGGGGGGTGATAGTGGGGGGGTCAACCAGTGTGAGTGTGTGTGGGGGGTCAACCAGTGTGGGGGGGTGATAGTGGGGGGGTCAACCAGTGGGGGGGTCAACCAGTGTGGGGGGGTCAACCAGTGGGGGGGTGATAGTGGGGGGTCAACTAGTGGGGGGGTCAACCAGTGTGGGGGGGGTGATAGTGGGGGGTCAACCAGTGTGGGGGGGGTCAACCAGTGTGGGGGGTGATAGTGGGGGGGCAACTAGTGGGGGGTCAACCAGTGTGGGGGGTCAACCAGTGTGGGGGGGGTGATAGTGGGGGGGCAACTAGTGGGGGGTCAACCAGTGTGGGGGGTGATAGTGGGGGTCAACCAGTGTGGGGGGGGGGTCAACCAGTGTGGGGGGGTGATAGTGGGGGGGCAACTAGTGGGGGGTCAACCAGTGTGGGGGGTGATAGTGGGGGGGTCAACTAGTGGGGGGTCAACCAGTGTGGGGGGGTGATAGTGGGGGGGTCAACTAGTGGGGGGGTCAACCAGTGAGGGGGGTGATAGTGGGGGTCAACCAGTGGGGGGGGTGATAGTGGGGGGTCAACTAGTGGGGGGTCAACCAGTGAGGGGGTGTGATAGTGGGGGGTCAACTAGTGGGGGGTCAACCAGTGAGGGGGGGTGATAGTGGGGGGGTCAACAGTGGTCTCCCAGTCTGTGCTGGTCCCACCCCCTCTTGGACCCAGGCCCATGCTGGGGGGGTCCAAGGGGTGGAAACAGGAAGACGGGCTTCACCGGGGGGGGGGGGGGTTAATGTGCCCCCCTCAAAAATAATGAATCATCAAAGGCTGGGGGGTTAAACCAAACTAAACATTAGAGCCTCCCCAACCAGCTGACCTCTGGGGGGGGGGTGAAGCTGAGACCTCACCCCCCCGGGGTGGGGGGGGGTCACAGATGTGACGTATCCAACAACAAAGACCAAAAGCAGAAGTTAAAAAGACGAAAGCCGCTTTGATCTTCGGCCCGCTCACCTCCTCTCCTCTCTGAAGTAGAGCACCGGCTTCCTTCTGGACGAGTACATCATCTTTGAAGATCAAAGCCCCCTCGGGACCGCAGTCGGTCGGGATTCCTCTTGCTTTGATGTCGAGCCTCCCGCTTTGATCTGTCCCATCACAGGGACTCGGCGGGGCCCTCCATGCCGGCGGCCGGACTGGGGGGGTTCAAACCGAGCTGCGTGGCCCCCCCCGGGTGCCCGTGGACCCTCGGGGACGCCTGTCCCACCTGGACGTCGGTCCTACCTGGACACGTAGCCTGTGCCCCCGCTCCGCCGCTCCGGGTCCGCCAGCCCGGGCCTCCGGCCGCTTCCGCCGCGCCCGCCGAGCCGGGATCAATCCTGGGAGCGGGAGGGGGGGGCGAGGAAGGCGGCGGGGGGGGTTGACATCGGGAACGCGACGAGTTTTTAACGAAAAAAAAAAAAAAAAGAGCAGCGAGATACGGCGGTGCTGTACGACGCGATGAAGGGTCCGGGTGGAAACGAGGACGAAGGTTCCTACTACACTTTCGGTCTGTGACGCGAAAACATCAAAGCATCAAATAAATTTAATCTGTCGTCAAAACAAATAAATCGAATTTATCATAAAATAAATCTAATTTACCGTCAGAACAACAAATAAATCTAATTTATCATCAAATAAATCTAATTTACCGTCAGAACAACAAATAAATCGAATTTATCATCAAATAAATCTAATTTACCGTCAGAACAACAAATAAATCGAATTTATCATCAAATAAATCTAATTTACCGTCAGAACAACAAATAAATCTAATTTATCATCAAATAAATCTAATTTACCGTCAGAACAACAAATAAATCTAATATATCATCAAATAAATTTACGTTATCTTCCAAGCATCAAACAAATCTACTTTATCATCAAAGTAACAAATACATGTAATGTGCCACCAAATAAATCTATTTTATCATTAAAAAAACTAATAAATCTACTTTATCATCAAATAAATCTACTTTGGCATCAATAAAACCTCATTTTGGACGTCTCTTAGGAGAGCCCTGAATGACGGTTCAGGACTACTTATTTAACAATTTGTAAAATATTTTGTAATTCTAAGGAAAAAAAGCAGGTTTTTTTGAGATTTTAAATCTTTTGGCAGTTTATTTAAACGGAGACGAACTAAAGTCATCGATGATTCTTAGTGGAGGCAGTTTAACCGGTCCCCAGGGGGCGTGGCCTGAGCCAGGGGGCGGGGCCTCGTCTGTGGTGGTCCACCTGGTTGACGACAGTTCAACAGTTTTTTTTTGTTTTTTTTTTAAATCCCCAGAAACCACATCTTTATTTTTTTTTTAAGCGTTTTCAAGTCCTTTACAGCAAATAATTGAGCTTGTGCAACATTAAAATGACTTTATAAACATTATAAAATCACCCCGGGGAAGAATCATCAATATTGTTAAATATGTGACAACTTGCTTTTGAACGAATCCAAAAAAAAAAAAAAACAAACTGCTGCCTTGTTAAGATTCTAATTCTAACGAAAAACCGAACTTTACCACACGCGCCGTCGACCGCTGCCCGACTACTCCGGGCGACTCCACAGGCTCGACTGAGCGGAATCTCAGCGAGGTCACGGCCAACGCGTCGGGTTCGAGGGGAACCTTAGAATCAAAAAAAAAAAAAAACGCCGAGGCGTTCCGTCCGGGGCTCTCGGTCGCTCTCCGACAAATCAAGCAGAGTGCGATCGACGGGTTTCAGGGTCGCCGGCGTTCCCGGTGTGAATCAATTCACGCCGATATTCGCCCCGGAGGTTTATTCTTTAAGTCGTTACTGATTTCCGGGCACGTAAAATCTCTTCATCTCTTTCCACGGGCGGCTGGACGGGAACACGCAGGGGCCCTAGCGGGGGTCAACGACCTCCAGAACCTCGCCGGCGAAGACTCTCACGCGCGACTTTATTGTCAAAAAAAAAAAAAAAACTGCTTTATTTCCGTCACAGGGCGGGAAATCTGTGGGCGTCTGTGAGAGGAGGGCGAAAAAAAAACAAACAAACAAAAACAAGAAAACAGAACTAAAGTGTTTAAGTTGAACCGCCCGTCTGCGTTTTCCAACGTCGCTTCGTTTTTCCGACATCAGTGACCACCGAGGCCACTCCCAGTACAATACCAGTACTGCATCTTCAGCACACACACACACACGCACACACACTCTCACACACACACACACACACAGTAACTTTACACCAGCTTTTTGGCCTCAAAGAAGCTCTTCAGGTGCCTCATCTGCCAGATGCCGATGGCCACCAGGATGATGGTCTGGACGATGGACCACCAGAGGACCCGCTGGTTCGTGCTCTCGCTGGTCTGGCGGAAACGCTCCTCCCGGTACTGAACACACACACACACACACACACACACACACACACACACACACGTCAGGTCGCTGAGCGCCGGTTCTGAGGGGGGGGGGGGGGTCTCACCCTCTGGTAGTTCTGCTCCTTCTGGATCTGGTCCACCTGCTCCACCAGCTGCCTCACCCTCAGCTGCAGCTCCGTCAGCTTGTCCTTGGCGGCGATCTCGGCGTAGTTGTTGGCGTGCTCGCCCACCTGGATGTCCAGGTGGACCCTCTGCAACAGCACACCGACACGTTAGCAACGCCGCCCGACGGGGGTGGGGGGGCGCCTCGGTCAGGGTTCAGGCCTCACCAACATCCCTCCCGCGAACAGGGAGAACTTGGAGGAGTTGGAGTGCAGACAGATCTGGTGTTCTCCAGGCGTGTGAGAGGTGAAGGTGAAGCGCCCCTCTGAGCCGTACTGACGAGACAGGATCACCTGCAGGACACACACACACACACACACACACACACGCGGTTGAGTCTGGGCCTCGCGGCGATGACGACGACGACGTCGTCGTCCGAGGACGGGCCTTCACCTTCTCGTCGGGGTCTTTGACCTCCACAAACATTCCCAGGCCCTGAGTGGCCGGCAGGTACTCCTCCTTCTGCTTGTCATACAGCTGAGTCCGATAGTTCCCTACACACACACACACACACACACACACACACACACACACACACACACACACACACAGGGTGGTAAAAGCTCACAGAAAGACTAAGAAAGCAGCGTCAACGACTTTGAGTTTAGATGAACACGATATTAACGAACGTCTGATAAAATCACGTTATTATAAGATAATAAATCGTTTAGTTTGGTCACGTTTGGTCTAAAACGGGCTCACAAACTCCTTCAAACAGGGCGGCGTCTCAGCAGGTTCAAACGACCTTTTTATTTCGTTTATTTACGCGAAATCCAGCAACGGTCGGGGCTGAAACCGGAAGCGACGACGTCACTTCCGGACACATATTCGAGCAGGTGTCTAAAATGTTGAATAAACCGACGAATAAAACTTAAACTGAAAACCCACGAATGCAGAATTAAAGGATTTTTGTTTCGGGGTGTTACAAACTTGAAACGAGAAAAAAAAAAAGCAGTTTTAGACGATTTAAACCGAGACGGGAAGTCGTCCAAACTGCTGCGTTTCACCGAACAAACAAGCGGATCCGGCAGCTTCTGGTCGGTGTTTTATTCCAGTCGGGAGTTAAAAAAACGCCCTTAAATGAGCTTCGGGTCGGTGAAGTTGGTGAATTAATCCCGTTTCTGCTTCCACCTGGCGGAGCGTTAGCCGTTAGCATTAGCCACCGCCCCCGATGAACCTCACCGATGATCATCGTCTCGTCCGGGATCTCCTCGATGAAGCACTTCTTCTCCGTCTCCCCGATGTGGAAGTAGAGCGCGGAGGAGGCGCCGCAGAGGACGCAGAGGAGCAGAAAGGAGCAGAAACGCGACCGCGGCGACGCCATCGTCGTCCTGCCGGGAGCCTGCGCTGACGTGGCCCCGCAGCCCCGCTCCGGCCAATCAGAGCGCAGCGCGGGGCCGACGGGAGTTGTAGTCTTTTAAACGGCCCGCGACGCCCGGCGAAACCACACAAAGTTCACAAAGTAGAGCAAAGGCGCCACTAAAGTAACGATCACACGCGTTTTAGATTCGATTACGACACACACCCGCGGTTACAATAAGCTTGTGTAACGTCGCAGGGTTTAATTCTTCAGCTGAGGGATGATGCGAGAGCATGACCTTC